>BQKN01067763.1:0-35300 GCA_022839385.1 Asparagus kiusianus | reverse complement strand
ATATATATATATTAAATATTGTTTAAAATTCTCTCTCAATAAATTCCAGATACCTTGTTCAGAAAAAGGCACAAACATATCCTCTTTCCCAATAACCTGAGCACTGAATCAAACTCTACACGACAATTTAGTTAAAGGAGCTGTCTTTTACTTCAATTGACTGCTGAAATCAAAAGAAACTGGATAAAAACCACGCGATTACACAGAAACAGGAACGGTTAGGGTTTAACCTAGAGCGGTTCGCAGCGCTTCGACATCGCCGAGCTCTGCGGCGTCGGCTAGGGCTCGGAGGTGAGGGGGGACGTTGCCGTGGAGATCAGCCAATCCTTCTCCTTCCTCGAAGAGACCCTCCTCCTCCTCCTCATCCTCCTCCTCCTCGCCGTTTCGCCTCGCGGGAACCGCCATTATCAGACCTCTCGAGCTCCGGATTGAGACTCGGAAGCTTCCACGGTAGAACTCGAACACGTTACGAAGGGAGAAAATGGGCCGAGGTAGGGCTCGTATTTAGGCCCGTTCCAGGGTGGCCCTTTTGATGTCGTGCGTTTTCCTTTTCGTGTGTATTTATCGAAGGAGATATCCACGTATGATGTACGCTGACCTTTTTACAAAACAAACCCTGAAAACAATTTAGTATTGAGCCCTCGTATCTGAATCTCTCGGAGCGTGGGTGCTACACTATTTCGCATGTAACCCCCCCTAAGAAATAAAGTATTCTTAGTTCGTATTCCTAGGTGGGTTAGCGTATTTGAAGTTCACGGGCCAGCTGAAACCTTTTTAATGTTTTGAAATTTATTATCTTGAATGATAGAAATTGCTATTAGGGCTCTCAGTCCTTATAGTAAGTTTTTATCTTTACTCTAGATTGAAGGAATTAACTGTCTAATTGGGTGAAAAGAGGAGTGAGGAAGAGAAGTAAAAAAACACACGCCTCCCTATTTAAATTTTTTTTAGAAGAGTTAAAGGGAAGGGCAGTGACAAAATTTACCTCACTTACCTTCACATTATATAATTTGGTTCTCCTCAAGCTGGTGTGTAGTAGAGGTGATTTTTTTTTAAATCACTGTGATATGAATCTAAAGACTAATAAATGGTTCTCCTTTATTTTTCTTTTACTAAACTCCAAAATATGTCATAATATTTCCTTTCTCTTCCTTTTACTTCTCCTCTTCCATTTTCTCTTCCCTTCTATTCTCTTCCTCTCTATTTTGTAAATTTCCAAACCCAGTGCAATTTGACACGACTTACAAGATCATGTTATTTAACATCAGTCTTCTATGATTTCAAGGGCTAATATCATAACATTAAAGATCCAAGGGACTAATATCAAAAGGAAATTTTATTCGATTGCACATTTGACACACGCAAGAATGGAACCAGGCCCGTCACAAGAGAGCAACACGATTGTCATGCGATCTACTGGGTGACATGCCGCCCCAATGTCAAGAGAAATCTTACACATTATCAGAATGACCCGTATACAGCAGGAATTACTTTATAGATGTAAAATAGCTCAACGAATTTACAGCAACCGGTTCGAGTGTGAAGACTCGCTCAATTTAAATTCTTTAATGGGCTTATTTGTTAAAAGTCTGCGTACTCGGTACACTCCACGCGCATCTCCGCGTCTATAAATACCCAAAAAAAAAAAAAAAAAAAAACTCGGCGTCACCGACACTCACTGATCTCAACGAAGCAATGCCCTTTGCCCCGCTCTTATCCCCTCCTCCTCTCCCGCTCTCGTCTCTCCAAATTCTCCCGATTCATCTCTCTCCGATTCCTCAGATTTCAGTTCCGAACCCTAGAACCTCCTCTCCTCTTCGCCCTCTTCGATTCCCAGCGAGAATCCGCGATCGAACTGTCAGTTTCTGTTCCCCGATGCTCGGCCCCGTCGACGAAGCCGACGCCGCTGAACGATTTCTATCTCAGGTCTGGTCTCTATATATCTGTTGGTTTTGCGAAAATTATAGCGAATTTGAGCCCTAATTGACTCCGCATTAATTGTAGTTCGAGTGAGGTTACGGAGTGTAGATGTTTTTGAATGAACCCTAATTTGGAGATCGACGTGAAATTGGGGGCGCTCAGCTAGTGTACATGTTCAAAATGAAGGAATTTGATCGTCAATCAATTTAAATGGATGTAGTTGTAGTACAAATGTTGCTTCACTAGTTTGTTTGTCTTATTGTTTGATGATACTAAGAATGTCGCGAGTTAGAGTAGGGGTAAACCCTAATTTGAATGAAGGTCACTGCTGAATCGGGGGCGTTCAGAATTATGAAGGAATGTGATCATTTACGTATATTTCTTTGCTGAAAATGTCTTTTCGGCAAAATGTGTATGAATGTGGGACAAATTTTGAAAACCATCCTATTTGAGAAAATAATTGCAAAACTCGACACATTCACAAAATATTTGTGAAAAATCGACCCAGTTTCAGCCGTCGGTTTTGAAGAAAAATCTTCCGAAACTTGTCCCGTGAAGTTTCAGAACATATTTCTTCAAAACTGACCCAGTTTCAGCCCGACGGTTGAAACTGGGTTGGTTTTCACAAATATTTTGTGAATGGGTCGAAATTTGTAAATTTTTTTGCAAATAGGATGGTTTTCAAAAATTTTCCTATGAATGTGACACTAACGATAAAAAATTAAATGGAAACTGAGTTTTCCAGAAAATGTCTCTTCTTGAACTTCATTTAGGACTGCCTATCAACTGCAAGGGCATATTGGGTTACAAGATCCCTCATCGCGTGGAACGTCGGTGATGATGAGGCTGTTGTGCGGCTCTATGCTAGTAGGAGGGCTAACTTGGTTCTCACTGATGAAGGAGTTGAAGGTTAGAACTGAAATTCTTTAAATGCTATCTCCGTCATTAAACATTATCTTTGGAAACCCATGTCAATTTGTTTTAGTTATAATTCTTTACTTTTCTCATTCAACATACTGTTGTTAAATATCATTACTACAGTGGAATGGTTGTTGAAAACTATTTGTTACTATTATAAACAATATGTTCTAGAGATCCTTGTTTTACGTTAGAAACATTTTCATGCTTATTGCATTTTTAAATATATTTCACATCGTCTATGTTGTTTCAGGCCATGATTCAAAGGTTCTGCTTGAACAAGAACCGTGCGGGCTTCCAGAAAATGTGAGTTATTGATCTTCAAGTGGGTTATTTGTTAATACTTGCATGTTTAAAACCATTTACACCTGTTAAAAAGGAACACCATTTTGAATTTTAATCGGTTGTTTTTCTGTGTTTCTCAGGTAATTCAAAAGTTCCCTCATATAAAACATTATAAAGCTTTTCATGTCCCGCTTTCGGTGGATGTTGGAAGCCTTGTCAAATGCCAGTTAGCAGTTGTATCTTTTTGTGGTATTATCTTCTGAGCCTTTTTCACTTATCTGCAGGCCTTAAAACAAAAGGTTGTGTTTGGTTTTTTTTGGGGGGGGGGGGGGGGGGGGGGGGGGGGGGGGTGGGGGTGGGGATGGGGGGATTTAAGCATTATACACACACATACATATGCATACATACATACACACACACACTTTGAAAATTATCTGCTTGATATGTGTTTGAATAAACATGCTAACTAATAACTACACTTTTTATTGCTAGAGTTCATATAAATGCTACTGATATTTGTGTTTACATGCAGCTAGGGGGAAGTTAGCACTTTTTATTGCTAGAGTTCATATAAATGCTACTGATATTTGTGTTTACATGCAGCTAGGGGGAAATGCAAGAATGCTACTGGATTGCAATTACCCGGTGTATTAGATGACATGTTTGCATATAAAGGCCCTCTTGGGGCGGTATTCAGTGAGGAAGCAATTACACTTCATCTTTGGGCTCCTACAGCACAAGTATGGTGCCTTTTTAAACCTGTTATACATTACAAACATTTATGTCATGCCATCTGTATTTTATCTATTACAATATGTATAATATAATGCATGTTTCTTTTTCTCATATTTGAAGGTAGGTAGTATGCGCTCATGTCTATAAGGGCCCATTAGGTGAAGATCAACTGGATCCTATGCAACTTGAGGAGGTAAATGGTGTTTGGAGTGCTTCTGGACCAAGAAGTTGGGAAGGTTGTTATTATGTGTATGAAGTTTCAGTCTACCACCCAAGCACCTCACGAATTGAGACATGCAAAGTGAATGATCCTTATGCTAGAGGGTACGCGTATCAGCATTCAATTGACTATTATCAGTGACATTAACTTTATTAATTGACATACATGTGCATATTTCTTTTATATTCTGCATTTTTTGAATAGACTATCGTCAGATGGGATGCGCACTTTGCTGGTCAATCTTGATTGTGGAAAGTTTAAACCACCGGGATGGGATGAACTAGCAAATGGAAAGCCAGAGTTTCATTCCTTTGCTGACATCAGTATCTATGAGTTACATGTTCGGGACTTCAGGTGATTTTATAGTTGTTTTGTCTCCTTGTAGCGTGATGTTAGCATTTATTCATTTCTATATGATGTTAGTATTTATTCCAAAATAGATAGCGACAGTGCTTATGATATGTAAATATATTTAGATGCGTACATATTGAATTTTGTTCACTTTTATCTAAGATAAAAAAAAATGAGAGTACAAAAAGCATTTTCAGAAACCAAAAATAATAATAAACAATTTTGAGAGTAAAAAAAGCATTTTCAGAAATCAAAATTCAGATTCGACCAGAAAATGCACTAGTAAACTGCCATTCCTGCTGCAGAAAATAACTATAATTAGAAAGAAACTAACCCTTTTTTTTGGAATTAACCAGTTATGATTCAAAAAGTTGTTGTTTATAGGGACTTAAAATAGAAACCGTGAGACAAGAATTTAATCAATTAGCAAGATAACTCTAGTGAATGCAGTGTGCCATCTCCCTGATAGAAACTCAATTAAGCTCAACTACTTACTATTCAAACTTCCATATCCTTCCTCATATCTGTTGGGAATTTAACGCCGAAATCCCTAATGCAACGAAAACGCAGAATAGAGAACAGTACACCAAGTTTAACGAGGTTCGGCAACTGCCTACGTCCTCGGGAGCCACACAGTTAATTTCTTATTTAATCTAACAAGAAATTACAATCAAGAGCAAATTCCTAAACTGGGATTTCTCAAATTAAACACTGTAGCTACAGTGTCAATACCCACAAATAAAATCCCCTCTTCTCTTTTCTCTCTCTTTCCTTAAATCTTAAATCCCCCTTCACTCCTGTTGAAGAGCTGGGATTAAAATCAAATCCCTATCTTAATCTCCCCTCAAACCAAATGAGAGCTGGAGATTTGGGAAGTTAAATCGCTGCTGCGATTTCAAAGGGGGAACGCTTGCTGCGTTAGGGCATCCGCCGCCAGAGGGAAAATCGGGGGGGGAGGAGCACCGAAACCCTAGCCCATGGGGTTCCTTTTATAGCCGAAGAAAGGACAGGCTGGCGACAGCCTGTCGCCAGCCACACGATGGACGCGGAGGTGGGCATCGAAGACGTGGGGGTCGGTGCTTCCCTAAACACCGAGGGTCGCGTCCGCAACTGAGGGTCGCGTTAACAAACGACCATCGCGTTCGCCTGGGGGGAGTTCGCCGTCGACTCCGCCACTATCGTCGCGTCATCCTGGAGCTCATCGGAGTTCCTCCGCCGTCGGAGGTTGGTTTCCACCTTCAACCTAACAATCTCTCACTTGGAGACCAAACCGACGACAACAGGCTATCCCATCAAGCTACTCTCCTGTGTGGTTCCGCCCTCATCATCTATGCATGAAGGCCAACTGAAGTTGCACACAACTCCAGTTTCTGAAGGGTCGCTGCCTTCGTCAACATATCCACTGGATCCTTTCTTCCTTGGATATTCTGTTGAAATCCTCTAACAACTTGTCGGGCTCTGTATCTTCTGGAACCATTCTGCTCCTTTTTCACTCGATACACCAAGTTGTTGTGACGTGCCTTCTTCCCCATGAGAAACTCAGCTAGTCCCCATGACTGGTTGGAGATCAGAGATTTCTTCTCTTCTTTCGTAGCAAACTCCCACTTGCTCGCATCTCCACTCTGATAAGCTTCATCAAAGCTTTCAGACTCTCCTCCATTTGTCAGCAACATATAATTCATGTATCTGCTGTTAGGCACAGGAGGACGAGTACTTCTCCTTAATATCGGAGCCGGTGCGTCGGGCTTCTATGCACCAATCTGTCCAACAGTCTCTTCTGACTGAGGACCTTCTGCATTGGGTTCTTCCGAGAGGTTATCCGGAACATCATCTGCATCTACAAATGTTGACTCGCTCTCTGAGTCACCGTCATCTGTCTTGTGCATGTCCTTATACATCACCTTCTCATTGAATGTCACATCTCTGCATTTGATCACCTTCTTGTTTTCGTTGTCCCAAATGCGGTAGCCGAACCCGTCTTCACCATACCCGATGAATATGCATTTCTTGGACTTAGGATCAGGCTCATTCCTGTCTTGATCACTACCATGCACATAAGCTACACAACCGAAAACTCTGAGATGTGAGAGGGTTACCTCCTTTCCGCACCATATCTCCTCTGGTATTCTGTGCTCCAATGGAACCGATGGACCTCGGTTGATCAAGAAAGCTGCTGTGTTGATCGTTTCTGCTCAGAACTGCTTCGGTAGGCCTGACTGCGTCCGAATGCTTCCGGCTCTCTCTGTCAACGTTCTATTCATGCGCTCAGCCACACCATTGTGCTGAGGCGTGCCGGGCACGATTTTCTCCATTCTGATACCGTGCTCATAGCAGAACTTCTTGAATCTGGTGTCTTCATACTTACCACCATTGTCTGTTCTGAGTTTCTTTACCCTCAAACCGGTCTCACTCTCGACCATGGCTTTCCATCTTCTGAAAGCCTCAAACACTTCTAACTTTTTCTTCAGAAAGTAGACCCACACTTTTCGAGAGTGATCATCAATAAAAGTCACGAAGTAGTGTTTCCCACCAATCGACGCGGTGGTTGTTGGTCCCCAAACATCTGAGTGAACAAGCTCTAGCTTCTGCTTCCTGGGGGCTCTGCCACTTGTCTGAAAGCTAACTCTCTTCTGCTTTTCAAGTATGCATTCTTTACACACATCAATCTCTACTGATTGTAAACCTGGGAGTTTTCTCTTTGTGTGCATAACCTTCATCCCCTTTTCACTCATATGACCGAGTCTCTGGTGCCACAGCTTTGAAGTCTCATTGCCTGCCGCAACTGAGATCGAACAGCGTGCACCCGCTGTCATATACAGGGTACCAATCTTCCTGCCTCTGGCAATCGTCATTGCGCCTTTCGAAATCCTCCAATCATCACCATGGAAAGTCGTCGTGTAGCCTTCACTAGCCAGCTGGCTTACTGAGATTAAGTTCCTCTTTAGGTCGGGAATATACCTGACATCCTTCAGCTCCCATACTGACCCATTCAGCTTAATCTTCACTACACCTTTGCCAATAATGGCACATGCTTGATCGTCACCAAGATATACATTTCCAAGGTTTCCGGGGATATACTTCTCGAGGAATTCTTTCTGAGAAGTAGCATGAAATGATGCTCCCGAGTCCAACACCCAAGACTTCTCCTTGCTCTCCAAAGAGCATATCAACGCATCATCTCCTCCTGAGGTGGAGGCAACATTCACATCTGTATTTGCCTCCCACTCCTCCCGTGCACTCCTGCACTGATTCTTATAGTGTCCGGTTTTCCCGCACTTCCAACATTCGATAGCCTTCGAACTGTTGGGATTTCTGGATCTGGACCTCCTGCCCTCTGATCCATTTCCTCTGGTTGAATTTCCACATCTTGACTTTGTATGCAATACTGAAGAGGTTGTAGCTTCACCCGACTCTCTCCGTCGGATCTCCTCACTGAGAACCAAATCACGAACGTCATTGAACTTCAACTTTTTCTTTCCCGAAGAGCTACTCACTGTCGTGACTGTAGCGTTCCAACTCTCTGGTAGGGAAGACAAAAGGATTAACGCTCGAACTTTCTCATCAAACTCAATATCAACTGAACTCAATTGAGTCGTGACTGTATTGAGTTCATTGAGATGATGTGCTACCGATGCACCTTCCGCCATTTTTAGATTGAACAACCGCCTCATCAAATAGACTTTATTTGAGGCTGATGGCTTCTCATACATATTTAAGAGTGCTGCCATAAGACCCGCCGTGGTCTTCTCCTTCGCTATGTTAAACGCAACATTGCGAGTTAATGTCAATCTGATAACTCCGAGGGCTTTTCTGTCCAGAAGATTCTAATCTTTTTCCTCCATACCCTCCGGCTTCTTCCCCGAGAGAGGTTGATACAGATTTTTCTGATACAGATAATCCTCTATCTGTATTTTTCAGAATCCAAAATCTGATCCATCAAACTTCTCTAATCTCACTTTCCCTTCATCTGCGGCCATGACTCCCACTTGAATCTGACTTCCTCTAGATCGTTTCATGCTCTGATACCAGTTGTTGGGAATTTAACGCCGAAATCCCTAATGCAACGAAAAAGCAGAATAGAGAACAGTACACCAAGTTTAACGAGGTTCGGCAACTGCCTACGTCCTCGGGAGCCACACATTTAATTTCTTATTTAATCTAACAAGAAATTACAATCAAGAGCAAATTCCTAAACTGGGATTTCTCAAATTAAACACTGTAGCTACAGTGTTAATACCCACAAATAAAATCCCCTATTCTCTTTTCTCTCTCTTTCCTTAAATCTTAAATCCCCCTTCACTCCTGTTGAAGAGCTGGGATTAAAATCAAATCCCTATCTTAATCTCCCCTCAAACCAAATGAGAGCTGGAGATTTGGGAAGTTAAATCGCTGCTGCGATTTCAAAGGGGGAACGCTTGCTGCGTTAGGGCATCCGCCGCCAGAGGGAAAATCGGGGGGGAGGAGCACCGAAACCCTAGCCCATGGGGTTCCTTTTATAGCCGAAGAAAGGACAGGCTGGCGACAGCCTGTCGCCAGCCACACGATGGACGCGGAGGTGGGCATCGAAGACGCGGGGGTCGGTGCTTCCCTAAACACCGAGGGTCGCGTCCGCAACTGAGGGTCGCGTCAACAAACGACCATCGCGTTCGCCTGGGGGGAGTTCGCCGTCGACTCCGCCACTATCGTCGCGTCATCCTGGAGCTCATCGGGGCTCCTCCGCCGTCGGAGGTTGGTTTCCACCTTCAACCTAACAATATCTATGCCATTATTCAAAGCATTTGATGAATATGATAGCACCAATTTAGAAATTGAATACATCTTATGAGTATGAACCATAGACTGTCCAGCTTAGGAGTATGAAACATTTCTTGCTTTCTGAGAAGATAACCAACGCCATGCATAATGATATTAGTTTTGTATTGTTTAAAAAAATTCTCTTCTTGTAAGTTCTGGAGCGTACTTTTTATTATGCCTGTTATGATACCTTATCATCATCACATCAAAAATTCATAGAAAGATTCTCCCAAATTTTGCATTCTTGTGAGAGGAAATGCGTACAATAATATTCTTGTCTACATGCAGTGCAAGTGATGAAACCGTGGATCCAAATTTTCGTGGAGGTTTTCTGGCTTTTGCCTCTCAGGTAGTGTTTGTGCTTGTGATGTTTGCTACTACCTCTTATTCTGGAAATTTTTATAGCGGGTGTTCTCTTCTTCACAAAAAGTAGAATTTACTTAATTAGATTTATTGCATTGGCTGCTGCATAGTAAAGGAGAATATGATATTTTTTCCTTTTTTTATGGAATACCATGCAAAAAATAAAACTTAATTTCAAAGTGAAATGATTTATTGAAAATGCTCCAAATTTGAGGATGGGAGATTATAGATGTTTATATAGGAGAGAAATCATGGGAATATCAACTTTCTAGCGGCTGTAGTTTTCATCAAGTTAAGACCATATAAATTGAATCATCTACCTAATAATTACTATGGAAATTCTCTTCCCTACATTGCTGATGAGTTTTGAGTTATAACATGTTTGGTTAGATCAGGTGATACTTCGCCAAGAATTGGCATACCAAGTGACAGCCAGGCTGTTAAAGACTTTCTCTTATCCATGCTGACAAAGAACCAAATAAGCTAATACAATATCTTGGGACTTACGGCTCTCTTTGTTTCAATTTCTTCTCTTCATGTATTTATCTATGTTTTTTATCCTCCAAATGGTAATTGTTTTTGTGTCATACTGTCTTGTCAGTTAAGTCAATTAGAGTGTATTTTTGAATCATTGAAAACCATGCCAATTTGAGTGCTCCATTGCAGGATTCAGCTGGTGTATCACATCTAAAGAAGTTGTCAGACGCAGGTCTGACTCATGTGCATTTGTTGCCCTGTTTTCAATTTGGTGGTGTTGATGATGATAGAATCAAATGGGAGCAACTCGGTAAGATATATCAAACGCACCAAGACGTTATGTGTTCAAGGTGTTAGTACTTTAATGTATATTTATTGTCTAAGAGAGTTTGCTTGCGTCTGTTATTTCAGTGCGATAGAGTTATAGAAGATTCTCCTTTAATGTATATTAGTTAGTTTTGCTGGACATAGTTTCTATTAGTGCTAGATTTCTGATTGTTTCAGTTATGCACATTATGTGTTTACTGACACCATGGTATGATATTCCTATCTTTCTAATTGACTCACTTTACTGCCTAGAACTTCGGCTTTGCAGATTATGATGAGCTCTCGAAACAGCCTCCCGATTCGGATAAGCAACAAGGCGAAGTTACTGCTATCCAAGATCAAGATGGTTATAATTGGGGGTACTAATTGCCTTATGTTAAGATATATTATTTGATTGTTGATAATATATGTTGCATTACCAAGGATGCTTGTAGAGAAAAAAATCATTAGCTTACTTTAGGGATTGGGTATTATTGCTTTGGTATTTCTAAGAATATGCTTATACGAATGCTGGTACAGGTACAACCCTGTGCTTTTTGGGGTTCCAAAAGGAAGCTATGCTAGCAACCCAAATGGAGCGAGTCGAATTATAGATTTCCGGAAGATGATTCAGGTGAAACTTTGTTGATTCTATTATCACTTGGACATGCAATAGCTAAATGTGTTTCTTTTTTAGGCACTTAACCGCATCGGCCTGCGTGTTGTGTTGGATGTGGTTTACAATCATTTGTATGCAAGTGGTCCTCTAGACAAAAACTCTGTACTCGATAAGGTGATCTCATTCCTGCTAAAATATTTTCTGAACCATCTGATTGTTTTTAATACTCTACTTGTAGTGATAAGGGGAGTGAAACATATTGTAGGTGTATGTGACACACCTATTGGTGTGAGCCAAGTAATGAAGCAAGATCAAGTGTGAGCCATGTTTCTTTTTAGGCTAAATATCATAACCCCACCCCCCACCCCCCACCCCCCCCCCCCCCAAAAAAAAAACAACAAAAAAAACTTCCGATGATTATCAGAAAATCCCCTTTAACTTTGAGATTTTATTAGACCCCCCTAAATTTGGAGGTTTTCTAATAAAATCTGAAAGTTAGAGGGGGGGGGGGGGGGGGGTCTGATAATCCCTGTACTTAAAGGTGGGTTTTCTAATATTTTGAAAATTAAGGGGGGTTTTCTGATAATTGTCCAAAGTTAGGGGGTTCTGATAATCCCTGTACTTAAAGGTGGGTTTTCTAATATTTTGAAAGTTAAGGGGGGGTTTTCTGATAATTGTCCAAAGTTGGGGGGGTTTCTGATATTTAGCCCTTTCTTTTATAAATAAGTTTTGGTTATCTTTTCTGTTAAAGTCATAGCTCTAGTATCAGTAACCAATCATTATCTATGTTCTTATTATACATTTAGCAGTCGAGACTGGACAAAGGCACAAGCACTGAAACTTATTAACTCGTTTTCTTCAATTTCTAAGCCATAGATCTGTATTTTAGTCCTTATCCTTATGAAGAAAACCATTATGGCGTGGCAATTTGTAAGTTTGGTTATATGCATGATAGAAATAGGATATATTTGTGAGAGATGTCTTTGTGCTATGCTATTGGTTTCTTCTTCCTCTTCTTCTTTTTTCTCCTCTTCATCTTCCGCCTCCTGTTATCATATGCTCCTAGTCTTATTTTTGTCTCCTTTTACTTATTTTCATTATCTAGTTTTTTCTCCACACATCCTATTATCAACAGCAATGTGCTTTCCTCTTTTTTCCCCTCCTATTTCCTACCAAATTTGCAGTTCATGTTTTGGAGCTTTAATCAGGGCTAGCAGAGCTACATGTTTGTCATATTTATTTTTGCATGCAGAATTTTATCACAGAACTATATATAGAATTGACAAACTGAATTAGAACAGGAGGTTGATGAGATTAACAGGCACAGCTGATGAAAGACGATAACTTCCAGGAAATTAACAGTCAGCCTCATTTTCTTTTCCTTTTTAAACTATCATATTTCCTGGAATATCTTTTCTATTAGCATGAACAATCAGGATTAGCTGGACCTTTTCAGCTTATCATACCTCTTGAAATTTTTTATTTTTAACTTTGCCTGTTAAATTGTAGGTTGTTCCTGGATACTACCTGAGAAGAAATGTTGATGGTTATATTGAGAGCAGCGCGTGTATAAATAACACTGCCAGTGAGCATTTTATGGTAGAACGCTTAATCATTGATGATCTCTTATGCTGGGCAGTTGCTTACAAGGTGATTTTTTACGAGTATTATTGCTTTGATTCCACTAGTATAGTGTGTACTACATGCTCTGTTTGAGTAGGAAATGCCATTAGAGTCTGTAATCTAATTCAATAACTGGTTTCTGCTTAGTTAAAAATGTTTACACTATTATACTTTGTAATGTTGCTGCCATTTTGTGCCAAGTAACTAGTTACGTATTTGTCCTGCAATGTGAACTGGTCCATGTATATCTCCAATAAACCCATGCACTGGCACTAAATCTGTGTAATGCTCCTTGCAGAAGTTGTTTGGTGATCCCCATTAAAATTATTTTTCTTATTGTTTACTTAAATGCATCTTTTTATGTTGATAAGCTTATTATTTCATGTTTCATCCTAGTTCACATTATGATAGATCACATTGGCCGTGCATTTCTTCATTTTTGATAAGTTACATATCTTCATTTCATGTTTTTATAACTATAAAACATCAGGTGAAGTTTGAAGATATTAATTACCTGAGTTATATCTTTCTTGACAGGTTGATGGGTTCCGCTTCGATCTTATGGGACACATCATGAAGAGCACCATGGTACACAATTTGGCTTCTATTTGACTTATGCTGATGATATTCTCTGAATAGTAACAGACAATTTATTAGATATAATATTTTTTACTTTACTAATTAGTAACAAGATATGGATCCGGCTTTTTGAACATTGTTGTGATCACATTTGGTTCAACTTAATGCTTCAAACAATTTATTTCGGATGGACACCGTAGAAATACCAACAATAAATTACCCAAAAGTTCTTTTGCATTTTCATTGTCTTACGTCTCTTGGTTGGTGTTTACTTCAAATCTTTTGTTGACCTAAACTTGTCAATTTGTTTGTTAATGTCATCTGTGTCTAATGATGTCAGAGTAGAGCGTGTATGGACTGGGTCAACTCCATATCAGCCTGCATATGTCAATCCCCATACTTGACCATCGACCTGAACTCTTGCCTGACCCTCTTAAATAGTTGGGTTATCTGCATTTGATTTGTCTAGCTTACGCATCATTGGGCCAGGACAACTGTAAGTGTGATTATTTAAAAGATATGTTTTAGTGGAAAAAATTGAACCCCATTGTTCTTAAGGATCAATATTCTAAGATTATGAATAATTTATGTGAGCTTATGATTTAGGGATAGATAAAGATACTGTCAAGGTTTTAGGGTTCTTCTTATTTGGACTGTAATCAGAAGCTGAATTCAGTAAACATAGCTGTATCTGGATCTAGATCAGACCAGGTTTCTCAGTAATTTCTGTTTCATCTTGAGGTAATTTCTGTTGTATGTGCATCTGAATGGATTTAAATGTACATGTTCGCCTGATGATCTAATAACTTCGTAAATATTAGTCACTGCTGTACTATATCATGTTACTTTATTCTGACAAGTTCTTGTTATTTAGTTTTGCTCATCAGAGAACTTTTTTATTTTCTCCCTTTTTCCCCATTGGATTCAGGTGAAGGCAAAATCTGCTCTACAAAGTCTCTCCAAGGATGAAAATGGAGTAGATGGTTCAAAGATCTACATGTAAGACTGGGGAATTGGTTTAATCAGGGGACACAAATATCAGTTTATTTGACATAGTTTGCATTTTTTGACACGAACCTTTTGTCAATTCTCTTTTGTTTCAGAACTTTTAACTCACAGCTTCATGATCATTTTGTTCTCCTAGATATGGTGAAGGATGGGACTTTGGTGAAGTTGCAAATAATGGGCGTGGGATAAATGCATCACAATTCAATATTGGTGGTACTGGCATTGGGAGGTAATTTTTTATAATGTGCTATAGTTCTATTTTCTTATTGTTATTTTTATTCTTTAAGAACTTGCCTTGTGAGATGTTATAAAGAAAAACAACTGTATCTGTGGGAAACAACATTCTTATGCCTTGTACCAACAAATTCCGAATATAAAAGCAATCACAAAATAACCAAAGGAAACTGAATAACTCTGTGTGCCAAAGCACACTGCTTTGTTTTTTGTTCGTAGGATTGTTGTATTAGTGCATAGGATAAAAATTGGTCTATTGTTCATATTAAGCTAAGAGGTAGCTTCAGATAAAACTCCTCTAGGACTCCTGTAAAGCAAGAATACAAAAAAGAATAGATTGTAGATGGAGATGCTTGGCTGTCCTGTACTGTTGTCTTCGAATTTTGCACATTTTCCATTCTGGTTAACACTGTGTGGATCAGCCACCCAACCGAATTTATTTCTCCAATAGGCTTCTTAGAATTTTAGGTTATTTAACCCCAAATACTGGGATAAAGAAATTGTTGAGCTAAGGAATCAGTGTTGATGGGGCACAGTCTTATCTGGTCTGGTGTAACCTGAATTCAAGGACCCATCTTAACTTGAGTTACTTCTGCTCTATATTCAAATCGAGATCCAACTATTTTACTTGCAAGTCTAGCTTAACCTACATGAGGTGCTTTCTTGGTGCGGTTTAGTTTAGTGCGATTTTATAAATTAAACCCTAATGTTTAACTAACTTAATGAGATCCAATTTGGTCCATTTGGTTTCCTGAATCTTTTCAGAACGTAGTTGGTGTTATTTCCTTGTTTGGGACCTATGCATTTATTTATGAGTCAACTTGCTGTCGATGGACCTAGAAAAGATACACTAATTAAATGACTCATACATGTAAATGCCAGCTCGTTCTTTTTAATATATTTCTTATGTGCAGTTTCAACGACCGAATAAGAGATGCTGTTCTTGGTGGATCACCATTTGGTCATCCGCTTCAACAAGGATTTGTTACAGGTCTATCATTGCAGGTAATACAATGATTTCTTTTACATATAAATTCATCATTTCTCCTCTATCCTTTTTAGCAAGAAGCATACCGCTAGTTCATCATTAGAATTGTGTTTGTCAATTGCACTAAAAGCAGCTTGAAATGATATTTTTTTGAATTGGAATATTGTTGCATCACAAACCTAGCTTTTCAGTTAACTATTTAAAAATATCAGTTAATGCTCGTCATTCATCATGGCAAAACTGATCATCAGTATCTAGACCATGGAATCTCTGCTCTGTTTATTATCGCTTATTAGCAGAGGGGATGTGGGTATTACAGTGTCGATTCCGTCTAACAGCCATTATGCATATAATTAAGATGAAACTTTCATATTTTACTGCTACTATAATGTAATAAAAATATATACAGTTAACCTATAACTTCTTAGTTTATTAATTAGTGATTATATTCTTTCAATTTAGCATGTGTAAGTATTGTAACTATCTTCATGTGTTTTATTTTTGTAGCCAAATGGCTATGACCATGGTAGTAAGAGGGTCACAGACAACATGCTTTCAACGTCAGTGGACCACATACAGGTTGCTTCCTTTTACCATGTCTGATCTTTACCTACCCATCTTTTATATGTTTTATAACTTTGATGTTTCTATTGTACACAATCTCTATTCACTTAACTACCATCTACTATCTTAGAATGTTCCAACAATTTATGATTGTGATAATAAAGGTACTAGCTGCCTAAAGCTAAAACTTGTAGGTTCTGCAATATTTAAGAGTCATTTAATGTGTTGAAACAATTTAAAGTTGTTTTTCTGAAATATACACTAATATTTTCTCTGAAATTTATTGATCACTGTATGCATTATCATATCCATACGTACATGACATGAAGTATATTTTACCTCCTCAGCAACATGTATTATATACTGCACCTTGCTCACCGTTAGCGTGCCAGGTCTTGAAAAGATGTCACATCATTGAGTACCAATTTGCTCCCTTCCATCTCTTAAGAAAGACAGAAGTCTAAGTGTAATGACTTATTTTGCTTTACTCCTTTTAACTTGCATCCCAAATACTTAATTAATTGACTTACTTGCTAAAAGGAAAATTAAATCACTGACTAAAAGAAAAAAAAAATCTGCAGCATTGGTAGCTTGTGTAATAGTCACATAACATGGAAGGCTACTCAACAATTATCTCTTAATATTGTAATTTGTTCGGTGCATCGATGCCATAGTTGGGCTTGACAGGAAGAAATGACAAGTTTGTATAGTACAGACGTGATGATTGTTGATGTGCATTCTATTATATGCTTAATGCAACAACATGTATCTTAATGTGCAAAGAAGTTTATGTTTTTTTTTTCTTTTTTTTTCTTTTTTGAATGTTTTGCTTGAAATGTTATGTGCCGTGTTCAGATCGGACTAGCAGCTAATTTGAGAGACTTCGTCCTAACAAGTCACACAGGAGCAGCGGTAAGATGTAACTGATCACATTTCTACCTTAGTTTTTTTTTGGTAATAAACTATTCATTAGCTAATAGTCAGTTCTTGATCTTGCCATTTCCATGTGCTGAAGCAAAGTCAATGGATATTCCAAATACAATTGGAACACAATTATCCTCTACAGGATTTTATAGACTTTTTATTTTGATCGATAAAACTTGTGCGCGGTATTCCTGTTGATGTACCAGAAACTGGGGCTTGAAACTGCTGATTGGATTTGTAGTTGGCAGAAGACTGGCCTCTGGTGCTCTTACATTAAAGAAATTTGATTCTTGTTGAGATGATTTTTCAGTCTATGGATGAGCTAACTTTCCATAATAATAGCTAGATTTAGGATTCTAAATGGTGAAATTCTGTGATCATAAAGGCAATAAAATTATTATTGTTTTAATTTGAATAAGAGATATAAAGGCTTCATACTTAGCTAAAATGGTGAAAGAAGTATTTTCTATGACAAATTAAGGTCTATTTTATACATTGTCGTTTAGAAGGGGTACATCGAGTGTGCATTTCAGCATTTGTCTTTAGTAGTTGAGATTGAAATTTATATAGATGCCTTATATTATATACAATATCCACCGCACGTTTTAATATTTGTTTTTCTTTGTTTTTTTTGCATTCATGGTTTTTTAGATGTTAATCTTTTAGTTCTCAAAAATTGTTAAGCCTCATACTTAAGAGCATTATTTTTAAATTTCGATCTATGTAATTACAAATGGAACTTGTTTATGTTTATTTTTATTTTTACTTTTTTTGACAGATGAAAGGATCTGAGATTTTGACTCATGATGGGGTGGCTGTTGGATATGCTTTATGCCCCACAGAAACTGTGAGTGACATATGAAAATTCGTGCTTACACTTTTTCTAACTTAAAAGTTCTATATATGTTTAGTTCTTTTCTCTTTTTCTACATACTGAGGTGAATGATTGCTATCTTGGGCATCCGATGAATTTTTATACCTCAGTATATTCTGCCATGTTAACTAAACTATTTAATAAGATTATTAAGACAAAAAGAATGCCGATTGAGTGGAGGATAGTACTTTGATACTGATATATAAGAATAAAGGAGATTTATAAAGTTGTTCAAATTATCGAGGTATAAAACTCATGAATCATATTGTGAAACTTTGGGAGAGGGTAATTTAGCAAAAAGGCTAAGAAAAGAGACAAGTATATCTGAAAATCAATTTAGTTTTATGCCTGGGAGGTCAACTATGGAACCTAACCTATACATATTTTGAGATGGTTGATGGAGAGATATAGAGAGAAGAGAAAGGATCTACATATAGTTTTTATCGATCTAGAAAAAGCTTATGATAGAGTGCCTAGAGAGGTAATGTAGTAGGTGTTACAAAAAACATGTATCTAGTATATACATTAATGTGATTAAAGATATGTATGATAGAGTAACAACTAGAGTAAGAACTAATGAAGGAAAGACTAAATCATTTCCTATTACCATAGGTTTACATCAAGCGTCAGCTTTAAGTCATTATCTTTTTGTATTAGTTATGGACCAACTTATTAAGCACATTTAGGATGAAATCCCATTTTGCCGATGATATAGTATTAGTTGATGAAACTAAAAGACGCGTTATTTCTAAAGTAGGAAGATGGAGACAAGCGCTTGAATCTAAATGTTTTAGAATTAGTAGAACAAAAACAGAATATATGGAGTGCATTTTTTAGTAAAATTAAAAAAGAAAGAGAGCCTATGGTCCATATTGATGGTCAAGAAATACCTAAAACTAATCATTTTCGCTATTTAGAATTAATCATTAGTAGGGGTGCCAAACGGTTCGGATTTATCCGAACCGATCCACATCCGTATCTGAACGGATGCGGATATGATAAGCTATTTTTAAAACCGGGCGGATACGATTTCGAATACGGATCCGGTTCGGATTTTTTTCTATGGATTCGGATACAGATATGAGGGTTGTGGATACGGATATCTGCAATTTAATAAACATAAGGATTCGGGTTGTATCCAAAGTTGTAAGCCCGTAACTGCTAACCCAAAACCCAACTACAAAACTAACAAAGTTACCAAACCCTAACCTCCACTGATTCAACTCCAGCCTCCCACTCAATTTCCACAACCGACAGTCCCGACTCCCGAGTTTGCCGGCGTCGTCGTCGCAGCCGCCTGAGTTCGCCTAACAAAGTTGCAAACCCGCCGATGTCGTTCGTCCCTACTTTCGAGTTTGCCTAACAAAGTTGCAAACTCATCGTCTGCATCGTCGCGGCCAGTTCACCAACGTCGCCTCGGCCAGCCTCCGTCATCGCAACCAGTTCGTCCCCGCCCGCCTCGTCTTCGGCCAGGCCGCGTTGTCGGGAGATGTTGTTTTTGCTACACAGAATTTGTTAGATTGTTGAGTTCAAATTAAATAATGAGTTGCGAACTTGTTATGAAAGCCAACAATGCTTATTTGGGTTATGTCTTTAAATTTCAAATTTTAGAACTATGTTGATGTTACTGGAGGCCATAGCTTTACATTATCAATATATTTTTTGCTATTTTTGTAAAGAGCTTGTAACACTTGTCCTTAATAATTTGCTTGATTCATTGCGTTGCGTCTTGTGATTATTGGTCTCTTATGTAGTCTTTGGTTCACTGCATTCTATCATCTTTGTTGCTTGGTAACACATTTGATATTGTTGTTTAGAACTAATTCATATCCGATTCACATCCATTTGTTGAACGTTTCATATCCGTGATCGTATCCGATTTGATTCTTAGATATCCGAACCGTATCAATATCCGTATCCGTTTATAGAAAGCGGATATGAATATGGTAAGTGTCATATCGGAACCGTATCCGCTCCGTTAACACCCTAGGCATGATGGTGAGATAAAGGATGATGTTGTGCATCGAATCAAATCGGGATGATTGAAATGAAGATGGTTGAAATGGAGGAGTGCTTCGGAGTCTTATGTGATCGTATAATACTAATGAAACTAAAGTGAAAATTCTATAGGACGATTATAAGATCAACTATGCTTTATAGGTCAGAGTGTTGGGCAATTAAAAATAACATGTTTAAAAAATGAGTGTAGTAGAAATGCTAATGTTGCGATGGTCTTGTGGGCATACATTAAAAGATAAGATAAGAAATGAGTATATCCGTAGTAAATTAGAGGTTGCGCCTATTGAGGATAAAATGAGAGAGAATAGATTAAGATGGTTTGGTCATGTACAACGGAGACCCCTTAGTGCACCGATTAGAAAAGGCGATAATATTAGGTAATGAGGCTAAGAGATCTAGGGTAGACCTAGAATGACTTGGTTAGAAGCAATTAAGAAGCATATGGTTAAGACTAATTTAACTAAGGAATTGACCCATAACAGAATGGAAAGGAAAAATAAGATTCATGTAGCCGACCACAAACATTTGGGATAAAGGCTCGATGGTGGTGGTGGTGATTGTGGTTGTTGTTGTTGTTGTGGTTGTTCCCTTCATAAGTTGTATCTAGTACAAGCAACTGTTTTTTCCATTTGGTTTCTTGTTTATGGTTGATTGTGTGCCTTCTCGCAACAGTGATGTCATAGTCTGTAGTATCTTCTGTTTTTTTCCCCTTTCGTTTGGTTAATTTTGCCTGCTCATGAAATTTGATATTGCTTGACATGTGTTATTAACACTACAAATTCTATAATATGGATAATGATGCTTTTCTCTTTCAGATAAATTATGTGTCAGCTCATGATAACGAAACTTTGTTTGATATCATCAGTTTGAAGGTACTCACTCCATTCCTACACTAGCTTATGAGGTACTTTGACCGTATTAATAATGATTTATATTTTTCTATTACCTCCTTAGTCCTTATGATATCTTCTTGAAATTCAAACTGTTGGATAGTTTGGAAACATTACCCTCTGCATGTGCCCAAGTGCCTGGATTTGTTTAGTGAAAATATGAATTTTTCTTCTTGGGGTGCTTTGTTGTTTGTAAAAAAGTCAAGATTTAATGTTCAACGCAATAATTAATGTGTTCTTAAAGATAAGGAAAGAAATATTGGAATACTTTTTTAGAGACGTTATGCCTTTTCCGTCTAGTCTGTCAATTCTATTAATTACATATGTTATTTTGACAAAAGGTTGATTTTGAACTTTGGAAAAAAATTCTCATGTTCCTTTGGATATATGATAAGATAGTGGTGCTCACCAATGAGAATAGGTTTGGGTCACCAAAGAAGCATAATCGATTTACTTGTGTAGAAAGTTACATATAATATAAAGCAAGAGGGGAGGGTTAGTTTGATTGAAATGTGATTAGTTCTTTCAAAAGTTTTGAGAACCATGTCATGCTACTGTATAGAATGCTTATCCAGTTAATAGAAAGTGTAATGATTATACGTTTCCACGTAAAGATGGAGAAAAAGAATGAGTACAATCTGAACTTCATTCATGTTATGATGCATGTAGTTATTTCCTTTTCGTGCTAATAATTTTTGAATTACAAACAATACCTTGCAAGCTGACTTCTATTGGCAGCCCAAATGATTTTAGTCATTGGATGGAAATGTGTCATGTAAGATAGACAAAAAGAAATGTGTACAATCTGAACTTTTATTCATGTTTTGGTGCACGTAATCATTTCCTTATCACTCTAATAGTTTCTGAATTACAAAAAATATCTTGCAAGCTAACTGCTATTGGCTGCCCAAGTGATTTTAGTGAAGTACCAACATTGGATGTAAATGTTTACTAGTCATTCATCAAGATTACTTTCCAAACTTAACGGATTTCATTTTCAAGGCCCTCATACTTCATCGTATATATATTTTAATTATTGGAAATAGGCTGCCCAAATGATTTTAGTTAAAGTATCAACATTGGATGGAAATGTTTACTAGTCGTCCATCACGATTACTTTCTAAACTCTAACGAATTTCAATACTTCATCTTATATTTTATTAATTATTGGAAATAGCTTAAGGTTAAACAATTTTGCATAGAGCGTATATTAACTTTCTCTGAACTTTATGTAATTTCGAGACACTTCATGGATGTCTTATCTTAGTCTTATATAACTATCTTTACAAATTATAAGGGTTCAATTTGTTTTTCTATACATAATTTACTTGTGTTTTGTTGAGAATTTATGTGATTTTTAATATTATTATTTCAATGTAGACTGCAGAAGAAATTTTAGTAGATGATAGATGCCGAATAAATCATTTGGCCACAAGCATTGTTGCACTGGCACAGGTTTGGCTTCTGCTTTTGATTGTCAAACTGAGAACTAATTTAATTTCCTTTCAACCTTTTATTTTTAATTTAATAACTATCAAATGTGGTCATTGCAAGAAGTTTATGATCTAGTAAACACATGTGGCTTTTAGGATGTTATCATTTGTTTTGAAGATGAACTAACTCAATATGACCGTTCACATAGATAAGATTCTTTTATTGCTATGGTTGTAGATTAGTTCTCAGGAAGATGTTATGTTTCTTTTTTGTGCTGAAAAGATGAATCAGTCGACAATAATGGTATAATTTGGTTAAGACTCTTTTGCTGCCATTTGTCTAAATTGATGGACATCAGATGCATAGAGATTCATTGAATATGAGCAAGTTTGCTCACAGGGGATCGGAAATTATCTTCACAATTTTGCCATATCTACTTTTTCACTTTACAGAAGAAAATCACCTTTACGGTGCCTATTCTCCCATGTGTTGTATATACATATTCAACCATGCATTCACATGCTTTTGAGCTTTTCTAACTATAAATATTTTATCATCATAAAGTTAACAAAAAATTAATTAATGGTGAAACTTAATGAATTAATCCATTTGACTTAAGTTCATGGATTATAAAATAAAATAAAATAACTAAAAGTTGTCAGATTTACTCATTTAGCTTAAATATTCTATCTTATTCACTTTGATGTGTGGTTTGAAAGTAAGACGGCTATATTTCTTTTGGAGTATTCCCAAAGCAAAGTGAGTAATGCTTTGATTCTTTACGGGACACCATTAACTCATGATCTTCTAATCCTATCTCATGGAAGGATATGTTTTCAAAAATAACTTGAAAAATGAGGTCATGTATGAAAAGCATATAAAAGTCAATATGAAGATGTTGTTATAAAAACATGTTGGTATATACAGTTATATGCTAAACCCCATCTTTAGATTGGTTCTTTTAGTTTCTTAGCAATCTTTTTTTCATTTATGGGTTCTCTTTTTATCGTACAAGGTGGATAAGTCCATCCGCTTCATTAATTAGTTACTATATTCAACTTATTTAATTAGCAATTTTGATATGATAAATGTTGCTTTGCTTTGGAAAGTCTCATGGTCGCTGTCATACAATTTTTTCCTTGGCACTCCACCCTCCTAATGTCTAACCTTTTCGTTTCAAGGGAGTGCCATTTTTTCATTCTGGTGATGAGATACTGCGTTCCAAGTCACTTGACCGCGACTCTTATAACTCAGGCGATTGGTTCAATAGGTTGGCTTTGTTATTCTTTTGAGAGTGCATTGTTTAGTTCACATTAAATTTTCATATTGTCAACTGAATATTTTCTCATCCTGTCCAACTTTCAGTGTGAACTTTTCTTTATTAGTTGCTCTTGTATCTTTAAAACAGTATATGTGATCTTTAAATCATTATAAACTTATCATTTGGAAATGACTGATGAATGTGTTCCATATGTTTTAGGCTTGATTTCAGTTATGAGGCGAACAATTGGGGTGTCGGCCTACCTCCGAGAGAAAAGAATGAAAAGAACTGGCCATTGTAAGCATGAACTTTTCTGGTCTAAGTTCTAATAGTATTCAATTATTTGTTTTCTTCAGATATCTTATTCTTTCGAACACTCGTTTGTTATTATTACCTTACATTTAAAAGGTTTCTAACACATTTCTTTCATTCATAGCATCCAAATCTGAACCTGAATTTGTAAATTTTCCCCCTTATTTCAGGATTAAACCACGTTTGGCAAACCCATCCTTCAAACCTGAGAAACATCACATCCTTGCGGCACTTGGGAATTTTATTGACTTGCTAAAGATTCGGTACTCCTCACCACTTTTCCGTTTGAGGACCGCAAATGAAATTCAGGTATAACCTTGTTGGATTCGATAGTATATACTCTGTAAACATCAACTTCTTGCTATAGAGGGTGATTCCGTATTGAGAAGGATTGTTTTTTTGATGAAGTTCAACAGATAATTGTTAACATGTACTCAAACTTCTGACTTTATGCCATGTTTTTTTGCTAAGAGAACTATTGGGCATCAAAGTTTACCCCCAGAGCCTATAGGTTAGTTGTTTGGTGGAAAGTGGTGTATATTTCATGCTCATTGCACCATGGAGGAATGCTCTAATTTTATTGAAAACGAGTCTCTATTTCGGAGAAATATGGTTGATTTGCTAAAAGAAATTGCGTTCTTCTCCTTGAACATATAAATTTGCCAGATGAAAATCTATCTGTTTATTTTGTTAGGAAAGGGTGTGTTTTCACAACACAGGACCTTCCTCATGCCTTGGTGCTATTGTAATGAGTATTGAAGATGGCTATGAGGGAGAACCTGGCATGATTCAGCTGGATCCGAAGTGGGTTATATTAATTCTCGACTCTTGTATAATTTTACAAGAATTTTACCTGTTTGCATGCTTTTTTATGATGCCGCTGTTCTTTCTTGTTTGTCTTGCAGCTATTCCTTCATAGTTATTGTCTTCAATGCATGCCCTACCAAAACCTCAGTATCACTTTCCTCATTAAGGGGAAGAGTGCTCCAGTTGCATCCTGTACAGGTATTTGTTGTATAATTTGTTGGTATCAGTGTCAAAAGAGTATTTGAACAATTAGTTAACTGTATGAGAATTTCATAGGTGGCATCTTCAGACAAACTAGTGAAAGAATCATCTTATGAAGCCTCATCCGGATGCTTCACAATTCCTCAGAGGACCACCTCCGTGTTTGTCGAAGCCCGTGGTGCCTGAGAATATTCTTTAGAGCCCAGGTAGATTGTTAACTGATTATGTTCAGCTTCATTGCCTTGTGGAGCATATAAATGTTTCTATTAAAAAGAAGAAAAACTACTCTGTTGTTCGCGTTAATGATATGAATGTTCAATATAAATAAATTTAACTAAACCCCCAAAAAGTTTGGGCCTTTGGCACTAAACCCCCCAAAAGTTTGAAACTGTCACTAAACGCTCAATAAGTTCGGGATTTTAGAAAACCCCCAAAACATTTTGATTTTTTTCACTTAATGACTAATTTATGATGTTTATGTGATATTCTTCTTGCGGACTCAAAATAGGGGCTAATGCTATAATTGGGTTAAGTGAAAAAATAAAAATATTTTTGGGGTTTTTGAAATTCCTATACTTGTTGGGGTTTAAAAGGAGATTCGAACTGTTTGGGTTAATTGCAATAAAGGCGCAAACTTTTTGAGGGTTTAATGAATTTTGTGAATCTTATTGCAATAATGAGACTTCTCGGGCTGGGCTCTTCTGTATAATGATCATATATTTCTGCCATGAAAATTTGGAATGAAACCAGGGGCTTAGGGGTAAGTTGGAACTTGCCTCTTTTCTGAAGGTTTATTCTGCAAGACCATATAGCATATGAAACAATGTTTCTGGCAAAATGCTACGAGTTGTAAATTGATTACTGATCACCCATCATCGAAGTATGCTTTTACTCTGTGATTGTTGCATAAACTGACTTTTTTTTGGGTTCACTTTGCTAAGGCTTTTATGTCTATCCTTTTTTCTTGAAAGGCAAAGTTTCAGTGATAGTATCCTTTAATAGTAAATGCACAACATCAGTTGTCAAAGAATTATCACATTAACGGTCTAAGCCATCATCAGTCGCGCACACTTGCTCTGCTGCAAAATTGTCCTCTTTTAGCAAACATCTATTACAGCACGAACATCGTACCGAATAAAGAGAATATGCATTCTATTCAGTATTCACCTCCTATGCTCATCTCTATGCTTATTTTCTCTATGCGCGTCATAATCTCGATTTCTGCTTTTCTTTTATGGCAATTCTCTCCTATACCTATCGATCTCGAATCTCCTTTTGTGATCTCGGTGGATCTCTGCCTTTTCTTTTGTGGTAATCCTATCCTGTACTTATCGGTTTCGGATCTCCTCTTACGATCTCCGTGGTTGCTTCTTGAACTTGTGGTTATGATCTATGTATTCTCGGTCTTCCGATTTCTCATCAGCTCTACTTTTGACTAGAGACCTCTTGCGGCCATCACCACATTGTTGGGTCTGATCATTTTTCAGGATATATTCTGGTCCTAGCTGCTTGCTGTTGGCGCTTTGTCGACAATGCCGGGCGTTGTGATCAGTAACACATCCTTCCATCTTGAAATAAGCCCGTTCAAATACCGTGTGTTTTCCATCCAGATAACCAATGTCATTGCGCAGAGTGAAGCAAAACTGAGAAGCACCAGACGTCGCTACAGCGCCCATCTTAGAATGTTTTAAATCTGGATGAATTTCATCGGCGAAAAAGCGGGCCTGCTCACCGCCGAGGAGTTTGTAGACAGAGTCGCCTCGGGTGCCTGTTCCAGTGCGATCTCCGGTCTTTGCCACGAAATCCTTGCCAACTTTATGAAGCAAACGATCAGAATGGACATGGCTTATACTTCCTAAGAATTAAGGGTTTGGCTTTTTACTGAGATTACAAGAGACTGATTTAAAAACGGATATCGATTTTATAGGATCACGATCAGCAGTAGGTGGGCGATCGAAGAGGCGGGGGAATCAGCGATGACCACCGAGGAGTCGGCTAAAAAAAAGAGAGAGTAGATTTTCGCTGTTTTGGGATAAGGGTTCTTCCGATCCAAGTTCCGTGGAAAAAAAAAATATATAATTATTAATATATTTACATATAGAAAATTTATAAAATAGACCTATTTTGTTAAATATTTAGCAAAACAGACTGTTTTGCTAAATATTTAGCAAAATAAATATCTTTTTGGCCAACAGACTAAAAAAAGGCCGGTTTTTACCATTCGAAATATTTAGTAAAACGGTCTGTTTTGTTAAATATTTAGCAAAATAGGTTTATTTTGCAAGTTTATTTTGCAAATTTTTCCGGTCGAGTATTGTTTGATTGGGGACAAGGAGTTCGTTTTCCGACTAGGAGTCGGATCTTGAATTTCGCCTGTGTTGTTTGATCGGACACAGGATTTCCTGGCGGAAAGGGGGTATATTGCGTACAGCTTGCAAGGGTATATTTCGCATAGCCCCCTGAGCAATTGGTTATAAAAAGATAAAGATCAGGCACAGCCTGTGAAGAATGATAAAGGGTATACTTCACATAACCCCCTGAGCATTAAGGAGTTTCGTTCATAACCCCCAGAATTTTAATTATTCTCCTTAGCCGTCCAAAACTTGTCGTCTAACTTAACCTCTCTAACACTGACGTAAACTTTCACGAGTCAGGTGTGAGGGTCGCGTGTCAAGTACATGACATCGAAACTACCCCTAAATCATATTAAAATTGCCCTTTATTCTTTCTTCATCTTTTAGGGGGTTATATTTCAAAAATGACACTTTGGTCATTTTATCATTAACATGTGAGGTCATTAGGGGGTTGTTATAAAAACTCCCAAAAGTTTTAAGTGAGACGACCCAAAGCTCACTGGTGTTAAATGAAATAAACAAAGCTCATAGGGGTTTTGTGCAGAAACCCCAAGTAAGGAAGGGTGAGTGAAATTTACCCAATAACAAATTCTCCAAAATATTTCAAAAGATCCAGGGGGGAGAAGGCAAAAGTGTACGTCTTCACCTATGATGTACGCATAGCCATTTACGTCGAAAACGGGGACAAGTGTACTAATGAGATTGGGCCCTAGCAGTCTCATTTAAGTTTAATATATTTTAGTTATGAAGAAATTAAGCCCCAGCTGATGAACGATGACCCTTATCGATTTATAGTACTTTTCCCCTCTCTTGTCTGAACAGCTGAACTGGTCCATGAATCTTGATCTGAAACGTCGCTTCATCCTCCACCCCAAAAAAGGAAAAAAAAAAAAAAAGGGGGCTAAGTTATTATGTTTAAGAGGTATTTTGGACTTTTCCTGATCACATACTTGCCATCTGACATGTTAAGCCTAATCTTGTTAGTTTTCAAGGGGTCAAGTGAAAAAAAAGTTAAAAGGGAGTTTTCACAAATTTTCAAAGTTGCGAAGATTATCTAAAATATACTCGAACTTATTTACAGGAGTTCTCAAATTGTCTATCTTCTTATTCCCCCTATTTTGTATAGCGTGAACCTTTCGGCCACGGGCCGGGCTCGGCCTAGGCCAGCGGACCCGGGCTCTTCCGGGCCGGGTTGGCTCTCTGGTTTCCTGCTTGGCTCTGGGCGAGGCTTAAGCGTTGCTCGGACGCTGTTTTCTTTTTGTAAGAAAAGATAAATGTAATAACTTCATTTAAGAAGGGACAAGGCCTAAATTCTGGCCTAGTTTGCTTGTTTAACTGGGCCAGACCCATTCTTTTTAGAGCTCGGAATCAGTGTAGGCCCATATTTAGCCCAGACTGAGGCTGGGCTCCGATTTTAAGCCCTCTGCCCAGCTTGATCCGTGAGTAATCTGGGCAGGCTTTCCGGCCAACCGACCCAGTGGGCAAGCCTGGCCACGATGCAATTTTCGGGGGGGATTGTGCAAAAAATACAGCGGAGGGGTTTAGCTGGTGAGTGAGTATGCGGTGAATGATGGTTTTTTTGGGGACGAGGCCCATTTGAGGGTTGGTGACTGGACAGTGGGGAATCCACGTGGTCCTCGGGTCTGTCGCGTGGGCCAGGCCTCAATGAGCACTGGCCCATTTGTATGTTTTTGTTCCCAACATCCAATCGCGAAACCAGGCTGTTACGCACAATACATGTTTACGTCGTAGTTGGTGTGTGTGATGATCACCAAAGCCCATAATAGCTAAAGATCAATAACCCACGAGCTTCTCATGGTCCCTTTTTTTTTTTTTTTTTTTGGGTCCATTTGAGTATTTGAATCAATTCAAAGATGGAGATGATGACTTGAGCCATAATCCTCGATCATATCCAACTTTAGTTTCCGGCCACCATAAAGTTTTCTTTATATCCATTCATATATCTACCAACCAATGGTATTTATCATATTCGCGTATATTTAGTCCTTGTTGGTTATTTAGCTTCATGTTCATTTCGTTAAATGAGCTACTATATATAGATTGAGAGTATGTGATTGTCAAGTTAGCAAGGTAGTTTGTCATTTCATGTTCATTTTTTAATATGTTTATTGGAAAAAATTAGAGATAAAATGTATTCATATTCATCGATGTGGAATATGTTTATAGATTGTTAATGTTTTGTCTCTGTGTAGCGTGCACTTTAACTATTTTTTTATCTGAAGCCTTTTGATATAGGAGAATTAATTATTATCTCTCCCAATATCTAGGAGAAGTTTAACTAGCTTATCTATGATTTTATGTATGAAAGACCTCATAACTATGAATTAAAGAGAGATTCTTCCGAAAAATATTATTAAAATTGTTATCGGTATTCTAAAATTAATTTTTAGAGCATTTAAGCCATTGGCCTCATGTAATGGTAGCGCTGCTATATGGACCCAAAATATGGGACCAATGGAGAGGACAGGTGAGGTGTCCCCTCCCTATAACATAATGAACAGCTCATTATGCAATAGGGAGGGGACACTTCACATGTCTCCTTCCTTAGTCATATATTTTAGGTCGCTGTAGCAGACCGTCTAATCCATTACAGCCACTTAATTTCCGGAGCAACTTGAAACTTGGTGAAATGAGTGAAATAATAGAAGGCAGTACATTGATGTGAGAGATAACAATTTCCAGCGCGCGTATTTTTGTTTCTCATGCTTTTAGAGATCAGGTTCAGGAATCACTGCAGATATGCAGTGAAAACAGTTGAGATTCTTGACCTTTTTTTTGTGAAGTTATATGCAGTAAAGAGAGCTAGGGCTCTAGAGTCCACGTGAGTAGCTACAAACGCAAGCAACACAAGAAATTGATTTTTGATTAATTAAAATAGATTTTTGATTATTATTAATTATTAATTAATGATGGTCAACTCATTATCCAATAAGAGGGGGACACCTCACTTGTTCCATCTATTGGTCCCATATTTTGGGTCCTTATAGCAAAGCTATATTGCGAGCATACTAGCTAAGCTAGCTAATTAAAGAGCTTACATCGAAATTGATTTTTGATTATTTCTTCGAGGCCGGCGTGACGACGACAAACTGCAATTTGATTCAAGGTTCAATGCTCCTCTTAATTCAGAGCTCATACAATTGACAACAAGCCACAACTAACTATTGTAGGGGTCCATTTGCTAACATCAAAAAATAAATAATGTGATTTTTCTCCAGTCAAACGTTAATAAAACCTAATAAAGCTGAACAATGTGATTTTTTTTTTTTTTTTTTTGGGGTAAATGCCCTTGAGACTGCAATATACACGGTCATCTACAATGAATGAGTCGAGGGGTGCTAAGTTTTTTTGGGCACCAAAAGCGTACGGAAATTGCCAGGTCAAACGGAGCTAGATCAGGCTAGCACGCGTGGCACGATCACAGCCGTTTCCGATTACGGTGTGTTGAGCTGGACCTATCATCATCATAATCGTAATTAATTAAACGCTAACGAAGTGGAACCTATAAAAAAAAAATAATCCCCGGTTTTCCCCGTAATAATCACCCCACCGGCAACCTGCTACTCCCGGTCACCGCCCCCTCTCGTCGCTATATAAACAGCTCTCGTGAGAGGGGGGTTGCTCATTCACTCACACCACGGTCTGGAGAGCCGAGGAAGAAGAATGCCGATCAGAGGCGTAGCGATTGGGAGCCACCGTGAGGCTTATCATCCCGGCGCCCTCAAGGCGGCGCTCGCCGAGTTCATATCTACCCTTATCTTCGTCTTCGCCGGCCAAGGCTCCGGCATGGCCTTCGGTATGTGCCGTATATATTCGTCTATTATTACTTACAATGCTCCGTTGCGTATTTAAACAATTATCGGATTAATTTGGACGTCACAGATCTCGTAGATAGATAGATTAAAGAGGGTATTATTAAGGGCCTAATTGATCTTTTATACCTCTGCGGTTAGAACTGCAATAACAGGGTTACAAAGGTTCTATCCGCAATTGGGTGATATTACGTAGGATCTACCCACAATGAATTTATTATAAATCATTGTACTGTATTAAATAGGGTAAATTTCAAAACGGGGGTGCTTGTCATATAACCCCTTATCTTTTAAACTTTCGCAGGTCTTCGTTAACTTTTTTGGTTCTCAGAAACCCCCTTAAGCTTTCGATACTTTTCAAAAAATACTACTAAACAACGTTGACTGTAATTTTCACATGAGCATGTAAACTCAGGTAAGGAAGATAATTTTGCAGTGTAACTTTTGGTAGCGTGTATGCAAAGTAGTTTTTTTTTTTTTTAAATGGAAAACTTAATTTTGTGAAATTAATTAACTCTTTTCCCTTGTATAGGCAAGCTCACTGCGGACGGCGCTACAACCCCGGCTGGCCTGGTAGCCGCCGCCCTCTCCCACGCCTTCGCCCTCTTCGTCGCGGTCTCCGTCGGCGCCAACATCTCCGGCGGCCACGTCAACCCGGCGGTGACCTTCGGCGCCTTCATCGGCGGCAACATCACCCTCTTCCGGGGCCTCCTTTACTGGGTCGCCCAGCTGCTCGGCTCCACCGCCGCCTGCCTCCTCCTCCGCTTCTGCACCGGTGGGGCCCCCACCGGCGTCTTCGCCCTCTCCGCCGGCGTCTCCTCCTCGAACGCCCTCGTCTTAGAGATCGTCATGACCTTCGGCCTCGTCTACACCGTCTACGCCACCGCCGTCGACCCCAAGAAGGGTAGTTTGGGAACTATTGCTCCCATTGCGATTGGATTCATAGTTGGCGCCAACATTTTGGCGGGAGGGGCCTTTGATGGGGCGTCTATGAACCCGGCGGTGAGTTTTGGCCCGGCCCTCGTGAGTTGGGAGTGGGCTGGGCATTGGGTCTATTGGGCTGGGCCTTTGATTGGTGGTGGACTTGCTGGGCTTGTTTATGAGACCGTCTTTATTTGTAGGTCTCATGAGCAATTGCCCACTACTGACTACTGAGGGGCTTGGGCTTGGGCTTGATTTGATGATGCTTGGTGGGCTTCTTTGGTTATTATGTGTGGTGTGCTGTGTTCTTGTTGAACACTTTTGCAAGTTGCTTTTGGGCTTGGGTTCAATGAAAATGTAGAATGACGTGATGGTGGCTCTTGAGGTTAATTGTGCTTCTTCTTCTATTTTTTTGGTTAAAAAACAAAAACAAAAAAGAAGAAGAAGAAGAAGAAGAAGAAGAATTATAATAAAGAAAGAAAGTTTCATAAATATGTTTTTTTTTTGTCTATCTCGGAGAAAAGTTAGAAATACTTCAAATTTTAAGTACATTTCTTTAATAAAAGCGTATATAGTTTTGACTATTTAAGGATTATATATATCTTCAGTATATACATACATACAAAATACACATACATATTTATTATGTCAGCATACTAGTTGCTACTTCATTCAACAGAAAAAGCTATAAGGAGATAGAGATGATTCATTATCAGCCTACCTCTTGAGAGATAATTTAATAAAATAAACTATCATCTCATTACCTCATACTACCCATCCAATAAGACCTCACTATTTGCTATAAGATTTTGTGCAAGAGATTTTGGAGTGATAAATGAAAACAGGGTACAAGGATCAAACTGAACACATATACACATCAAGTTATTAAAATGATATAATACAAACTAGCTCCCTTTCCTCGATTCTCCAATACACACACACACACATCAGTACACAATAACACAAATAATTAAGCAAATACAAACTCATATACATTATCTTAAAGCATGTGAACTTCATGAAGTTATGAGCAACAGCCAGAACTACTTGGGGGTGCATTATATACTGGCTTTGGTGTCACTATTTTTTCCCCACCAGTGGATGATCCTTCAAGTAGACTAGGAACTTCAAGAATCTGTAATGAACGGTTCGAACATCATCGAATTAGGAAACAGATTCTGGAAATAAGCGAATCATCAGAAAAAAAAATCCTGAGAAATATAGTATATTGAGCCGCGGTATATAACTGTGAATCTATGTTTTCAAAGTCTGTCCTCTTCATTTTGCGAAATCAGTAAAAGGTTATGGTAAGCACATGTTTATCATAATGCTATAGGAGGAGGACGAGTTTCTATGTTCCTGTGGTGTTGTACCTTTGATGCAAGTTCTTCAAAGCATTTCTCGACATTTATTCGCGTTTTCGCACTGCATTCGACAAACAAGCATCCAAGTTCTTTTGCCAAGGCCATTCCCTCTTCTCTGGTCACAGCCCTTTCGGATTCCTTCACAAGAAAATGGAAATGATTATTAAAGGTTGAAAAATTGCGTGTCACAAATTGTGCAAAAATGAAATGATTAATTAATGTGATGCAATAATATGCAAGTTGTTTCCTTCCCTTTTTTTTCTAATGACAAAATTTTAGAAATAATATCTAGTCGCGTGTTTTGCATCCGTGTGCACGAAGATATGTGCCTACAAAAATGTCAGAATTTTTCATATTGCAGTTCTTGCAAAATTAACATGGTGGTCAAAATACTGTCAAGAACTTTTAATTATTATAAATATTTGTGAGACATGAAGCGATAAAAACAGAGGGATGGTGAATCCTAATTTTAACACAAAAAAATTGATGTGTGTGCAAATAAAAGTATCTATAAAATAAATTCCCTACTAGTTCCTTCCAAAGATGTAACTTGTAGTGAACGGCCAAAATGTAGATATCTCAAACAAAGCTGTAGTAATAATTGACATAAACACCAATAAGTAAGGAAATGGAGTTTACCTTGTCAATTTTATTTCCAATGAGAATTTTGACACAGTCCTGATTTGTGGAGTAAAGTTGTACTTCCTTTGCCCAAATATCGGATAAATTTGTGAAAGTTTCTCTTCTTGTAACATCATAAACTATATAGAAGTAAAGAGTCTGGTTAAATATGAATAAAATATATCAATCAATTCTTTAGCTAACTACGAAACACAAAATGTAGATGATTTCACATACCGAGCATGATTCCATGAGCACCTCTATAATAGGAACTAGTTAATGTTCTGTATCTCTCTTGTCCAGCTGCAGAGAATAACATAAATACTTGCATCAGCAAAAGGCAACACAGAGAACATACATGACAGGCTAACTGTAAATTTTATTAGTTATTTTTAAAATATTTTTGTACTCAGGTTAATATCTTGTCTTGAACTTTGACCGTAGGTTAAAGAGGTATTGTCTCTTATTTTTGGGAAAATATATAGTGATCCCGGTTTATAGAATAAATAGTGCATTTTTTATGCATAATTAATGTTATATAGTTCGAGATCACTAGATTCTCTCTCTCTCCTCATCTATATACTATTACTAAAAACTGTTACCCTTGATAACACCACTTGGCAAAAATGTTACTTGGCAAAAATGACCCATGCCATTTTAAACGCCACCTGGCAAATATTACACCCATCAATCAGGGAAAATTCCACTTGAAAAGCTCTCTCATTTCCCAGGCATCTCTCCATTTCCAACAAAATGACTCTTCGTCTTCTCTATTGCATATTTCCCACTGCCTAACTCTCTCATTTCCCAGACATCTCTCATTTCCCAGGCATCTTCTCCACTTATTCCATCGACATGGGGTTTGTTGTGGAGGCGCAGGAGGAAGAGGAGTTGCCCGAGAGATTGATCGGGGCGGTGAGGATCGCGCAGATGGAGATGAGCTCTGCGACTTTTGTGGAGACCCTGACGGCGGCGGCGGCGAAGGCGGCGGTGGCGGGAAAGGGGACTGCAAAGGTGAATGACGGGAGAGATTGAGGTTAGGGCTTTTCCCCCCCTTCAATGTGCTGCTTTTTCTAAATTTTTTTAAATGTTTATTTTGTTTGGACAACATAGAAATAGGACTTGTGTTTCGATGATTTTTCTTCCTCAATAACCAAGAACTTGGCTGCACAAGCTTTCAGGTGGTTTCATGTCCCTGGTGTATGCTTGCTCATTTTCTGTTTGATATCTGGTTTTTTTACGTATAACACTGTTTTCGTTTGGTGTGTTCAAATTTCAACAGAATATTCGCTGCTACATGGAATGTCGGTGGAAATCCCCCTCGCTTTGGATTAGATTTCAATGATTTTCTCCCAGTCGATGACAAATCGGATAATTATGTTTTAGGGTAAGATCCAAGACCACAATATTTGAGAGATTAAATTTTTTGTCCACAAATTTATATACATAGTTTGATGCACTATTGACTTTAGTACTTTATTTCTTTTCTTCCCTTCGTTAT
>BQKN01067762.1:0-15902 GCA_022839385.1 Asparagus kiusianus | reverse complement strand
AAGAGAAATATTATGATCGGGGCAATTTTGAGGACTTATCGCTCTATTGGGGAGAGTCGATAAATTAAATTTTGTCAGAAGTGTAATTTTAACGTGACAAGAGAAATATTGCGATCGGGGCAATTTTGAGGACTTATCGCTCTATTGAAGAGAGTCGATAAGTTGATTTTTGTCAGAGGTGTAGTTTTAACGTGACACCTGTGGGGATAATATTTTTGTGTCTCACTGGGGAGAATTGCTAAGTGTTTTATCATCAGAGCGATGAATTGTGATACTTGTGATTTAACCAGAATTTGGAGAGTTTTATTATCCCACTGAGAGGAATTGATAAACTGGTTATTTTTTGCTCTGCTGGAGAGAGCTAATAAATTGACAATAATCTGGGTGATTTGGAAGACTTATCATTCTGTTAACGAGAATCAATAAGTGGATTCAAACAGAGGAGTTATACCCACATTGGTGTTTGATGCCGGCTAAACTTAAACTCTGTGCTGATGACGATTGTTTGGGATGAATCATTAACCCAATGGGAATTTTGATCCTGCTGAGGAGATATAGAGGTTTTGATTAACACTCTGTGAAGAGGACTCATGCCTTTGAGGAATAAGTGTTGATTCTTCATTTGGAAGGATAGCAACGCTAAGGTGACATTCGCGTTTGAGGCTTAAAACGCGAGGTTACAGGCCTTCAGAACGCTAGCCTGAGCTTTGCGCTTGGGAATTTGAACGTAGCTGTGAGCTTAGCATTTTGAAAATGGTTGGGATTCTCTCCTAGAATCCCGTGTCATCTTAACAGCTTGACAGCTATTATAAATAGACCTGAGTGGTCACATCAAGAGTCACTTGACTCTTTCCATTTTTGGCTGTTTCCAAGAACGAGAATTCTCGTTTGATTTCGACGAGATCTCCAACGAACTCCATCTCCCTCGTTCGACAGTGCTTCCTCTGATCGATTGCATCGATGGCGCCACGGAGATTGGGTTCCAGCTCCAAGAAAGTCGCCAGAGCGACTTTTAAAATGCCGTCGGCTGAGGACGCCGGCGGTGTTCTTGTTCCCACGGGAACGTCGCCGTTGCCGCCGCCATCGCGGGGTCCTCCCTGTCATGGTGAGTGTTGACCGAAATAACTTGCCTTGGCAAGTTTTCTGAAAACCCTAGATGGGTTCTTGATAACGAGGAAGATGACTCGTTTCTGCTCAATGAAAACACGAAGTTGGGATTCCTTGTGGGTCTTGACTCTCGTGTTTGAGCTTCTTCAACATGAGGTTTGAGTCTCGTGTTTAAGGTTTCTAACGCGGGGCTCGACCTCTGCGTCTGAGATTTTTGACACGAGGCTTGACTCTCGCGTTTGTGATTTCTGATTTATATTAGTAGCTTGTTTTCAGCTACTAACCTCTACTTTTGATCGTGCAGTGCTTCTTCCAAACGTGCCGCTTTCGCAAGAGCATCATTTTGGGTATATTGGCGGACCTGATGCGAATGAAATTTTTAGTCTCCAAAACATAATTCCTCTGTGTACTTTCTCAAACTCGGAAAGGACAGATATTATTAAATTCCCCCGATGTTCTACTCTCAGGATTCTGATCACTGACTTAGACATGGAGACTCCTGTCGGTCGCGCTCAATTTCCCAAGCCAGTGTTCATATTCGGAGATCATATCCCAATTAACGATCACTTCATACGTACAGAAGATTCGAAGTTGCTGCGGAGAGTCGACGACCGCTTCTTTTTCCTTCCCAACATGAAAAGGATGTACCCACTCTCCTATTTCTTGAATGTAAGCCATCGCCGGGGTTTGACTTTCGACATAGTCAAAGAGAGGGAGAATGTGTCGCTTGGATTTGGTCGGCGAGCTCGTACACAAATCGGCAGACAACTAAAAGGGTTGAGACCCGGCTTATTTGAGAAGAAGGATCCCACTCCAGAGGTGCCATGTCCCGCGAATATTTTCATTCGTCAATTTATTACAGCTCGGGGTGAATTCTCAACCCAGATGTTCAGATCCCCAGGATGGGTTTGTTCTGGAGAAGGAGGTTGGTGGACCCGTATGGTTGACTTCGTTCTTGAGGAGCTTAAGGAACCGCTCGCTGAATCGGATCTCACAATTCCTGTGTCTGCTACCCGACGGGGAGTTGTGCAAAGTTATCACAATTTCTTCGCTATGTTGGAGAAATACAACCCGGATAGCTGCACATTCTTCACACCCATAGGGGAGTTAGGTTTTGCTCTTCATGAGATGCAGGCCGTGTCGGGGTTGCCATTTGGTAGAATGCCATATGAAGAATTTATCCCTACCACTGAGGAGCTCTCTCTTTTGAGGACGGCACACCTAGAAGTTTATGCCACATTCTGGGAGTTAATGTGTCACTTCCACATATGTGCTCAAGTCTTCGAGATGCGTGGGGGAGGCATCATGCATACCACATGGGTGGAATATCTCTTTCAGAACTTAAACCGGAAAGACATAGCCGTGTCTCGTGTCGCAGCTATTTCTCTTGAGGATGCCAAAGCTCGAATTAAGGCTTCCAATGCTACCTACAAAACAGAGCATGCAGAGGGTGATTTTGAGGCTGGTATCGAATTTGAAAGCTTTCATTATCAAGCCACAGTTCCTATTTCCGACACAGCTCTTCTTGCTGGCTTCTTCATGATTTGGTTGAAGCGGTGTGTGGTACCGTCAAAGCCAATAGAAGCAATATTAGCTAAGGTTGTATACCCAGCTATTTTGTTGACGCATGGGAGACCTGTGAGTCTCCTCACTGCCATGGTAGGCTGCATACAGAATGGCCTAAGGATGTTGACCTCCGATCTTCTCTGCGCCTCGGGAATTAAGGCTGCTAGGAAGAAAGCCGGAAAAACTCCTCAGCCACGCATACCAGTGCCGTATACGTACTTGGTGGCCTGGTTCGTGCTGCATTGTCCCTCATTGATGATGGGGTTATCTGAGGGTGCTTATGCTTATGTTCCCTTCCTTCAGAGACTGGAGTCGTCCACATGGACTTGTACTTACATAGTGAGGGCTCGACAGCTTTTGTCTCGGGGAGACAACTACAGAATTTTCTGCTGCGCTCCCGATTTTGATGGAGTTGACGGGGAGAACACCCACTTCATGGATGTGCTTTTTGAGGGTTCATCCTCTTTGGAAGAAGGCACTTTTAGATGGCTTCTCATGATCAGGCTGGGCTATCTGGTGTATCATTTGAGGGAGAAGTGCATCATTGAACCTTATATGCCTTCCAGATTCGCCAGACAGTTTGGATACGACCAACTTTACATTGGTAATCCTAACCCGGCCTTGGCTCAAGTTAGGAATTTATATGAGGGGGCCCGCGCATGGTATTTCTTCTCAGCTGGAGGAACTCACGCGCACTTCACTTTACCTAATTCGTCGCCCGGTTGTTCTATCGTTGCAGATTTTCGCAACTGGTTCGACATGGCTTCTCAAATCCTGAATATGATATTTACACTTCCTGTATAGAGGAGATTCGGGAATTGTATTGTTCGAGGAGCGGATCTTCAAGTACTCATCTACCGGGGATCGAAGAATATTTATCGTGTGAACAGGAAGCGACTGAAGCCGTTGAAGCCCCTAAGGATTTGCCCACCGTAGAACCTTCTGAAGAAGAGGTTTCTATGGGGACTAACGAGGGAATTGCTGATTCTCTCAAGGAAAAGGTGGTTGAAGAGATTCTTGTAGAAGCGCCTGATCCCGAACTTCGTTCTTTGCGATCTGGTAAGAAGGCACTTTCTGCTGCTGAAGAGGGTGAATATGATAGAAAAGTTTGTAAACGAATACCTGTCATGGCCAAAAATTCAAAGAGGGTCAAGTTAATGGGGGATGCGATTAAGTCTGCGCCTGTTGCGCGTTTGACTGGTAGGGAGGACGAAATACTTCGATCGATCTCTCCTATTCCTGAGGAAGCTGAAGCCGAGGAGGCATTGCCCGTTGGGGGATCTGAATCTACTTCTCCTTCTCTTTCTCCGGACGAAAGTACGCATGAAGGCCCTTCTTCCGAAGCCGCTCTATTACCCACTCAGGATGAGCATACGGGTCCGATTTATCCAACCATTCCTCCTCCACGCTCAAGAGCTTTGAAGAAATTAATTGAGGAGTTGGAACATTGGATGCAGACGACTATTAATATTGTCAGTGTTGGGGGTGCTTCTTTTGAAGATTGTGAACCCATCCTGACCAAATGTTTGGCCCCAATCAAGGATAAAGGGGATACGTCATGGACTCAGCACTGTCAGGGAGGAATCGCTCTCTTAAAAGCAGAGTTGGCAGCTTTGAAGAAGCTGCAGCGTACCAATCTGGACTCTGAAGTGGAGGCAGCTCTTTCCTTGGCCACGATCTCGAAGCTACATCATCGAGAGACCCTTCGCGAGGACTTGTCTGATAAGAAGGCTCGCATATCTCTCCTACGGAGGTAGCACACTCGGGTATACACTGACATCAAAGGAGTTGTTTCTAATATTCGTGCCATTGAAGAGGACATCGCTCGATTGGAGGCTGAATTGGACCGAAAGAAAGCCCAATTAGCTCAACATGAGGAGGCTAGGAGAGGGTTTGAGCTTCAAAGCGATCACATCTCTACTGATTTTTTACGCACGCTCCATGCAGCTGAAAGGATTCGTGGAAACATTATTGCTGCTGCTCCTATTGAAGCTAAACTCAGGAGAGAAATCAAGGAACAGGTCAGGGCGGCTCATGAGAAGAAACTCTCCACCTTCAAGTCCAGGCTGAAGTCTCTTAAGTTGATGAAGCCTGATGCTTAGGTCTTGTGCTTTTTTTTTTGCCAAGAGATTTTGTATCATTTTTATTTTGCTCATCGTCGCTTTGTATTCAAGTTAACAATGTTGAATGAAAATGATATCATTTTGCCTTTCATTATCTCTTTTGTCGAATTCTATTTCAGGACAATGAAAAGTAATGTGAATGTCGTAAGCGTAGTGCAAAATCGAAACTCTCTTTATTACTACTTAGAATAATTCTAGGAAATTCCAATCGTCAGAGGTGTAATGTTAACATGACGACATACAAAACAGAAAACTAAATATTTATTCCCAAAATACACTACGAATCGACAACCTCCAGCTTGACTCGGCTGGAATTTACAAGAGAAAGAAGTGGGCTACATGATTTATGGAAAGTATCTCTTAAGGAACTTCCCGTTAATTAGCATCATGAGCATGTCTCCTTCTTGATTGATAAGACGATAAGCTCCATTCGAATAAACTGATTCTATTACGAAGGGCCCCACCCATTTAGGATTGAACTTCCCTTTGGTTTTGTGTGTCATCACCATGGGTCGTCTGTTAGCCAAAACTAAATCGTCCTTCTTGAAAATTCGTTCCTTAACCTTTTTGTTGTAGGCTTTGGAAATCCTGGCTTGATACAATTCAATCTGCTGCTGAGCTTGAAGTCTTTTGTCGTCTAGGGCTTCAAGTTCTTGTAGACGTCGTTGATGTTTTTCTTCTTCTGTGAGTCCCGTTGTAATTGCGACTCTCAGAGAAGGGATTTGAATCTCAAGTGGCAGTACAGCTTCACAGCCGTATACTAAGGAGAACGGCGTGGCTCTTGTAGGGGTCCTCACCGTTGTACGATAGGCCCACAAACATTCGCTGAGTCTTTCATCCCAATCACGTCGGCTCTTAGAAACGAATTTCTTGAGGAGTTTCATAATGGTTTTGTTAAAGGCTTCTGCAAGACCATTCGCTGGCGGATAATATGCCGTAGATGCGACACTTTGGATTCTGAATTTATCACAAAATCTCTGAAACCCAAAACTGACGAATTGTGTCCCGTTATCGTGAACTTTCCGTCTCGGGACTCCAAAACGGTAGATAACGTGATGTTTGATGAACTTGATTACATTGGAAGTTTTAACTTCTTTTAACGGGATTGCCTCCGCCCATTTGGAGAAATAATTGGTCACGGTCAGGATGAATCGGTGTCCTTTGGAGGTCGGAGTAGAAATTGGTCCCACAATATCCATACCCCACACTTTAAATGGCCAAGATGCAGATGTGGGATGTAAATTTCCCGGTGCCTAGTGGATGAAATCACCATGAATTTGACATGCATGACAACGTTTAGCATAGTCGACTGCATCTGCAAACATCTTTGGCCAATAATAGCCAATTCGCCTAAGGCGGTCTCCCAACTTGGCTCCGGGCTGATGAGCTCCACACATTCCATCATGAGCCTCTTTAAGAGCCTCCCTTGCTTCCTTTCGAGAAAGATATCAAAGTAAAACTCCGTCATGTGATTTACGATACAGGATTTGAGAGACTGCATCGTAATAGAATCGGAGGGCCCTTCGATTGACAGCGGCCGCTTCCTTAGGATCGTCGGGCAAAATTCCGTATAGGACGTAGTCAATATACGGAAATCGCCAATCTCTAGATTCGAACTCCATAAAGGTTGTACAGACTTCTCCTGTCGTCGTCTTATCTGGGATTTCCTCTATAAGAATCTTGGAGCAGTATAGTTCACGTCCTGTGACTGGGATCGTTGTTTCGGCACCTGGCGGTAATGCCAGCGAAGTTGCCAATGAGGCCAAAGCATCTGCGTAAGCGTTCTAAGCTCGTGGAATGTATTCAATAAAGAATCCTTCGAACTTCTTAGCTTGCTTTAGCACTGCGAAGTAGTACGGGATTAAGTCCTCATGACGTACTTTGTATTCCCCTCGGACTTGATTTACGATGAGCTGAGAGTCACCGTAAGCCTCAAGATGTCGAATATTAAGTTCTTCGGCAAATTGCATTCCTAGTAGCAGAGCATTATACTCAGCTACATTATTGGTGCAAGGTTCAATTAGGAAAATCCTCTTGGGATCACGTGACCGTTTGGGAAGACGAACACTACTCCTACTCCCACGGTAATTGCTCCATGAGGATTTGCTCTGGAGGCACCGTCGAAGAATAATTTCCATACTTGCATAGCTTCTCGAGTAACACAAGCTTCGGTGACTTTGTCGGGCAATTCTTCATACAATTTAGATGTCCCCGGCACTGGGTGATTGGCTAAGAAATCTGCCAACGCTTGACCCTTGACCGCTTTTTGGGGCATGAACTACATATCATATTACGACAAGAGGATGGCCCATTTTGCAAGTCGGCAGTTCAGAGATGATGGTTTAGTCATCAAGACTCTCAAGGGATTTACCTTAGAGATGACATGAATTGTTTGTCCAACTAGGTAATATCGCATCTTTTGAACTGCGAATACCAAAGCGAGACATTCTTTTTCGACCGGGTTATATCGATACTCGGCTCCTATCATGGTTCTGCTTAAGTAATAGATGGCTTGCTCTTGACCTTGATCGTCGTTCTGGGCCAATAGCGCTCCTAGAGAATGATCCATAGCCCTTACATATAACAGGAACGGTTTTCCTGATATAGGGGCCACGAGAACAGGTGGTTGGGTGAGATATTTCTTAATCTTTTCAAAAACTTTCTGGCATTCTTCATCCCAAACAAAGGACATGCCTTTCTTCATAAGCTTTTATTAGACCCTAGAGGGGGGTGATTAAGGTCTTATGCTAATCTAATCCGATTATATGCCAATTAAAATTAATTAACAAGCTATTCTAGTAAGTATGAAATACAACAAGATATATGAGCTAGGATAAGCAATATGTGTGCAAGGATATATAAACTAGCACAAGGGTGAATTAAACATAAACTAGATAGTGGGAAAAACAACAATGAGCAATTGACAAAGGCAATATGAATAATAAGCACGAATGTAAAAGTACGCCAATGCAATCACAAACAAACGATATGATCACGGAGTTCGGTCTAACCACTTGACCTACGTCTCCGCTCCTCACCTCGAGGAGATCTCCACTATCACAACCGGGTTTTTTACGTTCACCCGAATAAGGTTTACACCACACAATACGGTTTTCTAGTTTACCAAAAACTCTACAATCAACACTCTTGCAATCCCACTCTACACCCTCTTAAGTGTTGAACTAGACGTGTCTCCCTCAAGTGCTCGGATACAACCTCTCCCTAGGTTCTTCAACCGACGCCACTCCTCTTGGGATGATCCCCAACTCTCGCCACACACTTCTCTCGGTATACAAGTGTATTACAAAGTGAATCTCACAATAAGGCTCAATATAATAAATGTTTGTTCTCTACTATGGATGAGAACACAATGAAAGCTCACACTCAATTGTCACAACTCTCACCAACCCAAAAATATTATGAATGCAAATACAATAAGCTCAATTGGGTGTGTGTAACAATGAGATAAAATTAAATCTAACTCAAATAGTAAACTAGCAATAATAAGAATATGAAAATCAATAATAAAATTGCTAGAGAAAAGAGTTAGAAAACTTCTCAATAGATCAAGAGGTAGAAGGAGAATAGTTCGAAGCCCAAACACCAATAGATGATCTCCTCAAGCTCTTGTGAAATTAATTTCTCAAACTCAAACTTCCAAATGCTTAAAAGCTTCTTAAACACACTTAAACCAAACGAAAACCCTTGTTAAAACTTTTTTAAACTTGGTTAAAAACTCTCTTGGATGATGAAAAATAGTTATGCCAAAGGGGTATATATAGGCTTGAAAAAACCAACCCCAAAAAACCATTAAAAAACAAAAATTAGCAACTAGTCGTTACTGTGTAACGGTCGGTTGCTACAGTAAAGTCGGTCGACCGGTGTGGTCGGCCGTGGTTACTGTAGCAGTACGTACTAGTTTTGTAAAATCAATTAAAAATAGTAAAACATCTCCAAAAATTATTAAAATTTGTGGAAAGGTTCTAGACATGTATAATAACATGTCAGAGAAAGACTTTCTAAAAAAACATTTCTCAGTTGAGAGAAATAAATGTTTGAATACAGATTTACAGTTTCTAAAAAACTGCAGACATACACGATTTTGTAAAATCAATTGGGCACAGTAAATCAACTCCAAAAATAGTAAAATTTTGAGAGAAGTTTCTAAACATGTAGATAAACATGTCAAAGAAAGAATTTCTTGATTATCACTTCCCATTTATGAAAACTTATCTGTTTTGTAAAACATGCACGAACATGTGCACGAACAAGAACATGATTTTGTAAATTCCATTAAACATAACAAATCAATTCCAAACTTGATGAAACTTTGCAAAATATTTATAAACATGAAAAAAAACATGTTACAAAAATAAATTTTCAATTTTCATTTCTCAATAGTGAAAACTCATTATTTTTTAAAAACATGCATGAATATGAATTTGTTAAGAACATGTTTTTGACAAAAAGAGTTTAAACGCATATTGAAACTTTATGAAATGTCTTCATAAACATTATAACACATGAATATAAAGTAAACATGGTCAATAAAACAATATCACAAAGTTTTCTCAAAATAGCTCATTTTGTGAGAAAATCCAATATTGTGTGTGTATATGATATTGAGCTTAGAGTATTAAACACACATAATATAAACCTATACTAAATATACCCAAGCTTGATGAAGGTCTTCAATGAGCATGACTTGGTAAACTTTGCGGAATAAGCTTGTAATTGGATCTTTAACTTGAATTGACATTGCTTCACTTCATAATTTCGCCAACCTCCATTTGATATGATCGTTAAGGCTCGATTCCATCCAACCTCCAACTCGTTGTTTGCCTAGAATAAATATGAAAACACAAACACTAGATAAATAACATTAGAAGTAAATTGTTTGTTAAACATCATCAAAACAAGAAGGCCAACAGCTTTGAGAAAGGTTGGCAGCGCCCCAAGAGATTAGAGATGAACCTCCGAATATAGGCTAGTCTTCCTTGTAGACCCCTGAGCTCTTTGAGATTCTTTGGCGGCGGCATGTCTTAGATGGCGCGCACCTTCTCTGGATTAAGAAAAATTCCCTTGGACGTGACTATAAATCCTAGGAATTTTCCGGTTGATACTCCGAGGAACGATTTCGTCGGGTTCATCCTTAATTGATGTGTTCGCATGATATCGAACATTGTCTTCAAGTCTGTAAGATGATCACCCTTATGTTGGCTTTTCATTGCTATGTCATTAACGTAGCATTCTATCTTCTTACGCAGATGTTCGTGGAAGATGACATTCATTGCTCGTTGATAAGTCACACCTGCGTTTTTCAGGCCAAAGGGCATCACTGTGTAGCAATACATCCCCAGCGGTGTTCTGAATGCAGTATGCTTCTCATCTTCAAGATACATCTTGATCTGATTGTACCTAGAAAATCCATCCATGAAAAACATTCTTTCATACCCGCAGGTATATTCAATCATAACGTCTGTGATGGGAAGTGGAAACTCATCTTTTGGACAAGCTGCGTTAAGGTCCCGAAAGTCGATGCATATACGGACCTTACCGTTTTTCTTGGGCACTGGAACAATGTTGGCCACCCAGTCCGGTTGTTGTTCCTCTCTGATAAAGCCTGAGTCTATAAGCTTTTTAACTTCAGACTCAATTGCTTCCATGATCTCTGGACGAAACCGACGTTGCTGTTGTTTAACGGGTTTTGCGTCCAGATCGATGTTGAGACAATGCATGGCCACTTCTGGATCAAGGCCGGGCATATCTTCATAATTCCAAGCAAAGACATCTATATATTCTCGGACGAGAGATATAAGGTCTTCTTTCTCAGATGATGATAGGCTTTCACTTATGAAGATTGGTTTAGGGTTAAATTCGTCCCCCATGTTGACTTGGATCACATTGTCTTCGGTAGGTGGTTCGCGTTGTTCGAAACGCATATCCCATAATATGTTAAGGCATTTGATCCATGGGTCACTGGTTGATTCGATTAACCCTTCGTCATCCCTGCGTCTTCATCTGGATGACTAGTCGAAACCATGTTCACAGTCATACTTTTAAAGAAAGGCCCGACGCTGACGTCAGACTCCTAAGAAAATGTTCCGGATGAATGATTCTGTCGCAGATAGTTACTTATTTCATTCTCTGAGATAGAGGGAGGTGTGACATAACCTAAGCCCCTTCCGATTTTTTGATAGTAGTCTGGAGGTTTTCCTTCGGGGGTTAGAGACATTCGAATTGGTGTTCGTCTTCCTTTTTCGAAATTTAAACCTTATTTTTCGTTAAAGTTATACCCCATTTGTTTCATTAATCGGAGGGAATTGGGTTCGTGATAATGGAATTGAGGAACTCCATCATCTTCCTCTAAACTTCCTCGTTTGAGTTGTTCGGATTTGACTTTACCAAAACAGATTGGCTTCTGCCCTTTCCTTTTGGACGGGACTTTGAAGAAAGCCTTTTGTGCATCTTCTATTTCTTTATCTGAAATGAAGGATGACTTAACTGGTAGTGTAAGGGATATTTCTGCACACAATGTGTGCCTCGGGTTGGTACCTACATTATGATCATTCTCTATTTGTTTATTTTTAGAGGACACATCAGACAAGTATGCCAAAATAAAATCTTCATAATGCACCATTCACCCTCGCTCGGTACATTATTATTACTCTCATCCTGACCCATTACATCTAGATTCAATTCCCATGGACAATCTTCATCAGGATCCGGTTCAGTGTCGGCTTCGTTGCCGCTGTCCACATCTTCTTTCTCTTGGGATTCGAGGTAAAAGACGGAGTCGGTGTGAATGTTTTCCACTCCTCTGAAGGGATATTTCTCCGCAATTAGGGTTCGAACTTCTCCTTCATCATTGGCATATTTAATGACCTGATGTAGAGTAGATGGGACAATGCGGTTTGCATGTATCCATGGTCGCCCCAAAAGATTGTAGGACATGTCCGCATCTATTATGTAACAGGTCACTTCAGACTTAAGGTCTCCGATTTGACATCTGAGTTTGATCTTCCCCAGGGGCCGAGTGCTATTTGCATTGAACCCGAAGATGGTAGTCTGAATAGTGTTTAGCCGATGCATGGGAATCCCTAGGACTTGCATGACTCTGTAGGGCATGATGCTGAGTGCTGAGCCCGGGTCAACTTGAACACGACTGATTTCCGACGACCCAATGTACCCTGTGTAATATAAAGGTCTGTCATGCTGGTGTTTGACCTGCATATCTTCCTGAGTAAAGGATATGCAGGGTAGGCTTCTTGCCGCTTGCAGACATTGCAGACAATGTTGGTCTTCAGAAGCTTCAGGAATCGGAGCAACTTGTGTAATGAAGCTCTTCGTATTCTTTAATGCTTCAATTAGAGCTTCCTTGGTGGTTTTGGACAACCTTAGGAGCTCATATACGGTAATCCTTGCCGGTATGTTGGATAACTGTGCCATGACATTGAACTGAAAAGGAGCGCTCGATTCTCCAGGTTCCTGGTGAAGATTTCTGTTGAATCGAATCTCCTTTTGTTTTCCCTTATCGACCGGCTTCTTCAGTACAGAACCCCCAGCGTCCTGGGGCTGCTCTTCAACTTCTTGAGGATTCTGGTTGTAGTCTCTCAAGTAAGCCTTTCCTGACCGCGTGCTCGGGTTGTCTCCTGGGTATGCAGCCAGGGCAATTCTTTCTTCCTCTGAATCAGTAAGAGGTTTGAGGAAGTCGTCGTTCTCAGTAATGGAGGGGCTAATCATGTTGGAAGAGTTAGCCTTTCCTCCTTTCTTCTTGGACGAGGTGTTCGTCCACTGTTGGTCTTCTACCAGGTCAGGATGTACCCACATGATCTCTCCTTTTAGGGTGGTGAGGGGTACCAACCCCCTGTCTTTATGACCGTGCAAATCGGTGTTCTTCATATGCATCTCTCCCTTGTAGACGGGAATGACACCATTTGTAGTTGTTACTGGTGGGAAGTCGCCGAATTGGACCGCTATCAAGTTGGTAGACACGGTCTTCTGCTCGGGCTTCAGGGTGAGCACGTTTGTATTTACCAGATTTTGTAAAATGTCTTTAAAGACATAACATTTTCTGGTAGGGTGGCCCAGGAACCTGTGATAGCGGTAATAGTTGGGATCGTCAACTTTTCCTGCTTCATCCGGTTTCCTAATTTCGGGAAGCTGCAGTTTGTTGTTCTTCCGAAGTAGTTGGAACAAGGTGTCCACATGTTCTTCTTTGAACGAATACTGCTTGGGCGCTCTCTGTTGATTCGGCGCCTTGCCTTGCTTTGCGGGAGGTGGTACTCATGTGTTGGCATCAGCCGCCAAACTCTCCTTTCCTTTACACCACTGGGCATTATGCTGGTTGCGTTGCTGCTGTGGCTTGGGTTATGCGACTTCTTCAGCCTTAACACGAGCAACTATCTCTTCAGCTTGTTCTCCCTGTGAAACCAGCTGTCTCCGGGATCGACATTCTGCCACCCCCATCTGAGCGAGGAGTTGGGTCTGCAAATTGTGCCTACAAGTTTCAATCAAAGTTGATTGGGTCCTACCTGACGGGCAGCGCAGTGCCATGCTACGGAATCTCTCAACATATGCTTTGATGGACTCTCCTTTCCTTTGTCTAGTGACTAGAAGAGTCAGCACTGAGACTTCCGTATCGTCCTCAAAGAACCTGGCCAAGAATAGCCTTTCCAAATCTACCCATTTCTGGATAGATCCGGCAGGCAGTTTCATAAACCACTCAAAAGCGACACCCTTGAGCGTACCGATGAATAGTCGGGTCAGAATGGCGTCGTTTGCTACTACATCTCCAGTCTGTGACTTGAAGTAGTAGATGTGCTGATTGGGTGACCCTATGCCATCGAAAGGTTGCAGTGTTAGTGCCTTAAACTTTGGTGGGTAAGGGGTTGTGTCCCACTCAGCGGGATAAGGTCGTACGACCCCCTCTTCGCGGAGCTCGCTTCTATTGGCGATTGCATTGAGGCGAGCCTCCAGTTCGTCCACTTTAACAGACTGAGGATGCAGTTCTTTTTTCGTCTCCTTCTCGTTTTCCGAGGAGGATTCCAAGTTGTGAGTTTCACGATCCGAATGTTCGTGTGTCTTTTGCTTTCCCTTTGACGTAGTCCTTCGGGAAGACTCAGGTTTTTGGCCTTTTTCAGCAAGGAGCTGGGCCAACATATGCTTCATCTGAAGAAGGGTCTCCTGTTAAGCCTGGAGCATGATGTGGTGTTCGTCGACTCTCTTGGATAGGTCTTCAGGATTTCCTGCCATGTAAGCAGAAACTTCACGAGCCACAACAGAGCTGGAAGATTGAGATTCGGCTATTGCCGAGTGTTCGTCGTCAGAAGCGATCCCCTTGGCTAATCTTTGGTAGTTAACCACGCAAATGGCTCCCGTACGAGTCCGGGTGTGTCGGTATACCCCTTCAAACTCTTCACACATTTCCCGAACAGTCGGGGAATGACTCCTTTGTGATTCTTCAGAACTGGGATTTGAAGCCTTTCCCCTGCCTATCACATTTATAGTGACTTCGGGGTATTCAGTCTCGGTTGACTTCTTTTTGTATCGACATCGTCGTTTGGTAGGTCTAACGACGTTTGTCAACCTGTCGAATACAGACTGTCGAGGTGCAGATGCACAACAATGGCACTCTGAAAGAACTGCAGAAATAATCCTCTCACATTGGCATGAGTGAGCTGCTTGCTGCGCTGGCTTTCCTCTTGATAATAATTCCCGCAGATCAGGAACTTGGGAGGAAGCTATCCCTGGGCGTGAAGGTGGAGATGGAACCCCTTGCCCTTGGGTGGGTGAAATCGGTTCTCGTCGAACGTGGATTTTAAACCCATGTGGACTATTTTGTACTTGGCGGACCTCTTGAGGATCGCGTTCTTGAAGAGCGACGCTAGGGTCGCATTCTTGAAGAATAACGCGAGGGTCGCGTTTGGGTTTATAAACATTAGGCCGAGGCCTACGTTTAAATGATGAAACAGACCCCTAAGGGTCATGTTTTGGTTGATCGCGCCCCTGAGGGTCATGTTTGGTTGGTGAAATAGACTCCTGAGAGTCATGTTCTGTTTGAACGCGCACATGAGGTGTGTGTTTATTTTCGGCGGTACTTTTCTGAGGGCCGCGTTTTGCAGGAACAACGCGCACTGAGGATCGTGTTTCAGCTATATCAGTCGAGGCTCGTAATTAGGCTCGTTACCGCAAAGCACGCGTTCTTTGGTGGAAACGCTATGCTCAGGTAAAGCCTCACGAACGCGATCCTCGCGTTGGGTCGTCATTCGTATCTCGAGCAGATGTGCTCGTCGTATAGATCTTCTCCGTCTTCGAGCGGCGTTCTTCTTAGCTTGCTTCAGGGCCTTGGCAGCAACGTCATCGGCATTGGTTGGATTTTCCTCCGACATAGGTCTTTTCTGACCTATTATACGCTGTAGTGATATGGGTGCGGAATCCTCAACTCGCAAGGTGAGTTTAAGATCTTGGCCAAATAAGAGGTCTTTCTTTGGCATCTCAGCAGTGGTCACGGCCTCCTTAGAGGTCTTGCGCGTATCACGCTTAGCCTTAGGGCTAAGTGATCCAGAGGAGAGGGCTTCCTCGTATTTCGCTTGATCAAACTCCACGATGAGAGTTTCGACAGTTGTTCCCATGAGGTGGACGTCGGATTGCGCCACCACTTCGTCGTCAGAGAAGCTTGTCCACAGCGGAGTCGCCATCTTTTGCATGTTGGAAAATTGCAATAAAGAAAAGAAAAGAAATTTGATTTGTATTCTTTCAATCCCGATTATAACTTGATTACAAAAGAGAGGAGAACGAATTTGATTCTCCCCTTTGTTTAAAAAAAACTGGGTTCTTCTCGGTAGCGATGGAATGCCTCCTTCGATTGCTTGCGTCGAATTTGCCTTCCGTTGACGATCTGACCATCTTTTATCTCGTGGGAACAATGAACTTCTATGGAAAGTTTGATAAAGAACTCTGAACGAGTTTTTAAGAACTCAAAACGAGTTAGAACTCTATGACCAGAGTTGTTAGAACCGAAAATTCGGTTAATTGCCAAGCTAGATTTCTGTTGTTGAAGGATCCTTCCAGATTTGATCTTCTGAATCTGAGCTAAATCCTCCC
>BQKN01067757.1:266448-285665 GCA_022839385.1 Asparagus kiusianus | reverse complement strand
GTCAAATTTTCTTTCATTGTCTTTTTACTGCAAATTTCCACCAAACACTAAGCTCCCGAAGAGAAGAAGATACACCCGTATCATCTTCGGTGCCGGGAGATAAAATATAAAATTCTTCCTCTTTCATTTTGGGTTCAGCTTTACCCTGAGAAAAGACACAATTCTCAACTTCAAATCCGTACATTCCATGCACGGGGAACTTTATCTCGACTCCTAAATAGAGATAAGCCTAAGTCTAACACACGTTGTCGGTTTAGTCTTTTACCGATTGAAGAAGATACTAGAAATCTAGCCTGGGGACTTTTATCCTGAATCCTAAGTAGGGATAAGTCAGCGCCTAACACGCGTTGCCGGTTAGTCCTTAACCGTAAAAAGGATAAAAGCACATATATTCGACATTATGACAGGTTATTATTAATAACGCCAAAATCCGTGCTTCACACACACGGTGAATTTTATCCCGAAGCCTAAGCAGGGATAAGCCAACGCCTAATACGCGTTGCCGGTTTAGTCTTTTACCAATTAAAGAAGACATCAGAATCCGATTCTAGTGACTTTTATCTTGAATCCTAAGTAAGGATATGTCAGCGCCTAACACGCGTTGTCGGGTAGTCTATTCCCGTAACAAAGATAAAGTCTACGTATTCAATATCGTAGCATCAAGTCTAAGGGAGTTCATTCCTTTAGCACAACGTCACATGTGGAACGGACTTAAAACAATCCGTATGTAAGCCCAATTCAAACGGTAATCGGTAAGAGCACGTTAAATCCGTTAAGGGCTAAGGATTTGCCAAAAATCCTAAGTCAACGTCTGATACACGTCGTTGTTTAGTCTTTTCACAGGAGAAAGATGAAGTCTACGTATTCAATATCGTAGCACTAAAAGGGTTAACTCTTTTAGATTAACGTCACATGTGGAACGGACTTAAACAATTCGCATGCTAGTCTGACTCAAACAGTAGTCGGTAAAGGCTTATCAAACCCGTTGATGGCTGAGAATTTGCCAAAAATTCTATAAATGCGAGTCATAGACGTATCAGCTTCGTTAGTCGGTCTCGTGACTCGGGTATCTAACAACATCAAGATAAGATCCACACATGCAGATGAATCAGTTTTAACAGTTGGTCCTGCAGCCCCGACACTTGGGACCATCATGTTCTAATACCTTAAGAGCTTAAACTGTGTATACTCCAGTTAGCGTATGAGCATAAACTAGGTCAACGTCAATCAACGCGTTGCGATGAAAAAGTCAACATATGGCGATCTGAAACCCTAGGTCAACGCCGAGCGATCCGAAACCCTAGGTTAATGCCGGTCAACGCGTTACGATAAAAAATCAATGTACGACAGTCTGAAACCCTGATTCAACACGATGTGACGGAGATAGTCAGTTCTAAGTCAACTCAATGACAAGAGCCAAAATCAACTCACCCGCTTAGATTTGAGACTTCGACGACAGCCAGACAATAAACACAGCGCTGGGAGAACCTCAGCTGTCCGACAAAATACTGGATAGACTAAAAATCGAAGGAGTCAAGAATCGAAGCTAACAATAGGTCCTTTACGCCGACCGAAAGCTGGACCAATCACATCCAAAGTATTCCAGCCTCTTCTATAAAAGAAACGAGTCTGGAACGCTTTGGAGGGGGTATCTGTAGGCGTTGAAAATTGCCTATAGGTCTCCACGAACAGCTCAAAGCTAAGAGAAGATGATGAACGTCACTATCCAAGTCACAAAAGCTTGATTGACGTCGACGAACGCTTAAAGTGAATCGACGAACTACGTGAAGTAACGAAGTTTTAGAATAATGAGGATTCGAACTGATCAGGAGCCCCACATCGCTTACAAAAGATGAAACGTCGCTCATATCCCAGCTTACTCTACAATGATCTAATCATTGGAGCTTATAGAACTCCTTGTCGGCTTTCCAACACACTTTGAATTACTCAAATCCGAGTTCGGATGAAGAAGTTATGGCGGAAATGGACAAGTATGCAAAACTAAACGTCTCAGCCTGAGCTAAGACACCCCAAGGTGTCTCGGCCCAACCGAGCAACCCTAAGGTGGGGTGTCTCAGCCAGGGCCGAGACACCCAAGGGTGTCTCGGTCCAAGTCGAGACACCCAAGGGTGTCTCAGCTTGGGCCGAGACACCCAAGGGTGTCTCGACCTCGCTGAGACACCCAAGGGTGTCCTGGGCCCTAAAAAATCAGATTTTGAGTGTTATGCGGTTTTAACCGTCTGGATTCTCTGGAGCCTATAAATACAACCCTAGGGCCTTTATTTTTTTCAGATCTTGATTTTTAGAAAGTTAGCGAAGCCCTGCCGGATTAAAGATTAAAAGTGCACGAAGTTCAAAGAGGAGGAGAAGAGATCGGATCGAGTTCATTGGCATAAAGAAGAGGAGATTGTCAGATCTGAAGTTCCCCGGGTCCGTTCCTTAAGATTATCCCGTTGCGATAATCTTAAGAAGAGCAATTATCTCGTCATTACTGAGATAAGCGCTACGGTTTCTTGATTCCTTCGCGAATCAACGAAGCTCTGCTCGATTTTTCAGTAATCAGATCTGATCGATGGTGGTCCACGGATATCAACATCCCTGTTACAGGCCAAGATCCCACGCAAGTAGTGGGCGATAAACACTCGTTGCGTTTGTTTGAAGAAAGTTGTATTTTTTTATTTTTATTATTTTCATTGTGTAAGAAAGTCTTATAAAAAGACTAATTTTACTTTGAATCTGTAATCGATAAACGTGTAATAGATTCAGCAATGAAGAAATCAACTTTCACCGCAAACAGTGATATTAAGAAAAAAAATTTCATAGGTAAGCACTGCAAATTGAAAACAATCAGCATGATAAAGAATTACCTGGTACGTTTTAAATTAATAACATGCAGCCATCATATTCTTTATTATTTAGAAACTTGATTGACCTAGCTGATTAAATTTTTATCATCATCATCAAAAAATTTACAAGACAATGAAGGTCTGAATTTGATCAAATTAGAAATATCAAATTTGGGCAAATGCTCAAATCAACAAGTAGTCAACTCCTTATACCCACACTCTCCATTTATAAATAAGTCAACTTAAGTTTAAAGTTTCCTCTACTGACCGCACAAAATAGGTCAATAGAAGCGAATTCAGACTCTCTTTGTCACATTTAAAAAATAAAGATGCTATTGTTCCCTAATAATTTTTATCATTCAATGAACCTCTTTTTACCTTTGTTTCTAATAATATTCAAAGACAATATGTTGTTCGTTGTATGAGAAGTGAATCAAAATCAATTTCATTCCATTAGATATTGATTTATTGAAAGATCAAAACAGATCAGCATAGGAGAAGAAAAGAGGGTGTATTAGAAGAGATGAGAAGAGAGGGATTGAGAGGGATGGATCGAGATAGCCGGAGTAGGCTCACGAAGGAGGAATGGTCTTGGAGGGGGCACCCCATTCTCGATCTGGTCCTGGAACGGAGGGATCTCGCAGCGGTGTAGAAGAGATGAGAAGGAAAGAAGAGAGGGATCTCGATCTGGTCCTGGGACGGAGGGATCTCACGACGGTGACTCCCTAGGTGCAGCCTAAGGATGCGAGATCTAAGCCATTGATTCAAAAACCACAAAATAATCTACGCCATTGATTCAATAACAATTCCCAAAAAAGAAAAACCCTCATCTCACGTGGTCCCCTTCAACATCACGTCTCCCAATTGAAAAAATTGCGTGAACCTCCTTCAAAAAAAATTCCATCACCTCTGTCTCCTCCTATTCACCGTCGTCTCCCAAACCTCGCCATCAACCTCCGGAGATCATCGTCGTCGTCCCCTTCAACACCGGTTCTCGCTGCCCCACAGTCTGAGCCCCCCAGTCTCCCAGACCTCGCCATCGACCGTCGTCTCCCAGACCTTCGGAGATCGTCGCCGCCGAAGCTCGCCTGAGCCCCTCCACATCTGCCCCCGCTCACCACCGTCGTCTCCTCTTCAGCGTCAGATCACGCTGCCGCTCAGGCGAAGCCATCCGCCATCGCTCTACGTCACCACTAAAGCTCGCACTCGCCCTCGACATCCCCTCGCCATCACCTCTCTCTCATCCTCTCCAGCATCGAGATCGCCCCCACTCAGCATCGCCGCTGGCTCATCGTACTCGTCCCCCATCATCGAGGTCAACCCTCAGGTCTCCTCTAATCCCTTAATGATAGTTATGAACTTTTTAACTTGTAATTCTTGTTGATTATGAGATATGAATTATGAATATGTTTATTTTTTAGTTTAGATTTTAAGATTGTATTATTGTTAAATTGGATATCAAGGTCAGCCCTCAGGCCATCCACCCCCGCTTAGCGTTGCCGCTGAAGCTCACACTCGCCCTCAACATCCCCTCGCTTAGAGCTCGCTTCGACCTCTTCATCAGTCATCATGACTTCGAACAAATTAAAAGCGACAACGCCTTTGATTTCTTCAAAATCAAAGTAATTCTCTTCTAAATGCAATCATCCTCTAACGTCGTAAGTAATTTTTTTATGAGATATAATGTTTGTTTTAATATGCGTCGAAAGTTGAAATTGTTGCCTCCGCTTGATAAGATATATCCTCTTGCATGTGTTTCTCCCCTTCTCCAAATCTGTTATGTATTATGTAGTTGTTTGTTTAGATATAGAAACTCCATATGAAACAATGACAGTCTAATAGGTGTGGTGATTATTTTTTATCAGAGTACCACTGTCATATGTGGCGGTGTTCTAAGCCATGAGATAATGTTTGTGTTAATAAACTTGTAAAAATTATTGTGATTATTGTCATATCGAGTATCTATTTAATTTTTAGGTTAATTATTTGTGTTAAAATGCATCTTAATTTGCCCAAATATATATAATTTTTAACTATTTATGAATTATAATTTTCTTGTAGGGCTATGATAATACAATTAAGAATTTCGTCCAATTTGTGTTATTTTTAAGATTTAATTGATAAGCAAATAATATTGGATGAAAGACACATAAAAGCCCTAGAGACGATGCCTTTTCACAACTTTCTCAAGTTACTCACATCCTTAAGCAATGAGCAAATAGCAATTGATTGCTTGATTCAAAATTTTAATTCCAATACATACTCATTCATGATTGGGAATAAAAATTGTGTGTTTGGTATAGATTATATTCACCGAATTACCAGTTTGCCAAAGGAAAAAATTTTGATAAAAATGAGTGGGACATCGTCTAATACAATCTACACTAATTTTGTAAAGAATTATAAGACACTCAAGGAGAAGAAGAGTAATAGATCTAAAGGCAAGAAGAAAGCTGATGAGAAAAAAAGGCAGTGATTTGAGGAAAGCGTGATAGAATGGCCGAGATGATTGTAGATATGAATAATGAAGACCCTATAATATATGTAAAACTTATTGTGGCTTTTATTATCGGCTTCATATTATGCCCGCGAACATGTAAGACATATCCCTTATGGGCATTTAGATATGCAGAGCAGTTATCAACTTTGAAGAAATATAATTGGTGTCATGTGGTGTTTACTTTTCTTTGCAAAGAGATGAATAAAGCAAAGAAGTCTCTTAGTATGAGGGGATTAGGTCAGCCCTCAAATATTGGGTACATGGGTGGTTTTTCCTCCATTTTACTAGTGAGTTACATGAACATTATTTTGTATTTCTTTTCAATTTGATAATGATTATTGTTTATACACATGCTAATGTTAGTTTCTATATTGTAGGTTTGGTTTTATGAAAAAGTAGGGGAATTGGAGTACACTTCAGATATTGAAAGGTTACCGCCGCTCTTTTGTATGAAGAATACCGAAAAGTGGAGGAGGACTACTATAAACAAATTATATAGAGATCCGAAGTTTCTTACTGATAATGGCGAAGAGAATACTCCTCTTATTCATACGGCATCGCCAAGAGTATTTGTACATATATTTGCTCTCATAGTTCATTATTTTATGTCTCATACTTGTATTTTTTTGTTACTAATACTCGTATTTTTTGGTCTTATAGGAATCAAGAAAAGCTGAATTAATTACCTTAATTGCGGAGAAGACGTACGAGTTGAACGAGCTCACTACAGAATTACGAGAATTAGAAGAGCATAATGCTACATGCAAAAAAAACAAGGAGGAAGAGGATGACAGAAATGTAAAATTTGAAAATAAAAGCGAAGAGGATATGGAAGCTAATGAATATGAGAATTTGGAAGAAACTGGGGAAGCTGATATTGATAATGACTTTGTGATGAGCCCAAGAGACATAAAATTTTTAGAAGAAGCTCGGTGAGTTTAGTTTTTTTCAATTCTCTTGTAATTTTACTTTTTATATTTTTCGTATAATTCTTGTGTTACTCTTTGATAATTTTATGCATTTCAACTCCATAGAGATGTTTCACAAAAAGAGGACGGTGATAATGAGAATAAGAGAGAAACCTCATCTATCAAATGGGCTGTCAGAAAGAGGAAGAGGAAGGATGGACCCTCCGTTACTTCACCTTATATGCGTCTAGATCAAGCAAAGAAAGACACAAAGAAGAAACGTGTCATCCAGATATTGGATAGGCATGAGGGGAAAAAAGTGCAAAAACGAGGAAGGCTTCATCCCTACATCTCTTGACTATCCAGGTAAGGTACTGGTCTATGATTATGAGGACAAATTAATTGAATATTTTCTACAATCGAAAATGACCAGGTATTTGTTACTGATTTATTGTAATAATAATATTTGAATTTACTTAATTTGTGTTGCAATTTTCTCACCATGTACTTGCATATAGTGATACATACATTTGGAAGTATGTTGAAGCAAGCGTATCTTGTTTAGATGCTTATAAACTATTAACAGGAGGTGAACTCGGTGATGATGTAGGTTCTAAACATTTGTATTATGGTTTGTTTGGTGTTGTATATAAAATCACTTATATTAACTACTTTATTTATTCATGGTAAATTTTGTAGGTGATCGATGCATTTGTTATTCGCTTTTGGAACAAGATTGAAACAACTAATAGTTACGATCGAAAGATACATGTCACAAGACCTTGACTTGCAATAAGTATATCCATGTTGTTTCATTAGTTTGTGATTTTTATTATTATACAACACTACATTGTTGACATTGATGCATAGTTTAGCAAGCATTTCTAAATGGAAATCTTGAAATGGTGGCAAAACGAATGAAAAAAATGTTTCTCAGCAGAAGTTCTTGGAGTGTGAAAGAATTCTGATCCCGATTGTCAGCTCCGGACATTGGCACATGGTAGAGTTGGTGAGAGAGGAGAAAAAAATTCTATCACTACTCCTCAATATCAAATCCCCCATTTATACCGCCGATGCTGCAAAATTTAGAAATAAGTTTATGAGTTTCATACAAAGTAATTGGAGATTGGGGAAATTGGAGCATCATGTTCAGGTGTCAGTTGACATGCCACAACAAGGACCGTAAGTGTTTCATGCATTTCTAATGTATTTGTTCATTTTTTCTCAAAGTCATTTTTAATATTGTATTTTTTTTTCTTAAATGCAGCACTTTAGATTGCGGGATCTTTATGATTGACTTCATTAACAACATTATCAAAAAGCAATCGTTAACAATTTCAGAAGGAGATTGTGCAAAGTATAGAGCAAAGTTTTGTGCAGCTCTTTTGTATGCACGCGATTCACCTTTTTTGTAAATATTATTTTAATTTTCACCATGGTGTTTGTTTTGTATGGAATATGTGGATGATACTTTATGGATAAGTGGAAGTCACAAAATGTTCATTGAAAACGTTGTTTATTTGATACCCTCATTTGATATTATTTGGTTGATATTTTGTAAGTCCTTGTTCTAGAGAAAAATGTGTACCCACTTATTCAAATGTAATAGCTCATTATTTTCTAGAGAAAATTTTCTACCCACTTATTAAAGTTTTATACCTACTTATGCACGTTTTGTACCTACCTATGCACGTTTTGTACCTTGTTGTTTTGAGAAAAAATTTTATACTCACTTAATAATGATTTATACCCACTTATGCACGTTTTGTACCTCATTGATTTGAAAAAATATTTTGTACCCAGTTATTAAACTTTTGTACCTACTTATGAACGATTTGTACCTACTTAGGCTTGTTTTGTACCTCGTAGTTCTTGGAAAAAAATTGTACCCACTTAATATAGTTTTGTACCTACTTATGCACGTTTTCTACCTACTTAGTCACGTTTTGTACCTCATTGATCTGGAAAAATTATACTTATTAATGTTTTTTACCCACTTATGCACGTTTTGTACCTCATTGATTCGAAAAAATATTTTGTACCCAGTTATTAAACTTTTGTACCTACTTATGAACGATTTGTACCTACTTAGGCTTGTTTTGTACCTCGTAGTTCTTGAAAAAAAATCTGTACCCACTTAATATAGTTTTATACCTACTTATGCACGTTTTCTACCTACTTAGCCACGTTTTGTACCTTATTGATCTAGAAAAAAATTATACTTATTAATGTTTTTTACCCACTTATGCATGTTTTGTACCTCATTGATTTGAAAAAATATTTTATACCCAGTTATTAAACTTTTGTACCTACTTATGAACGATTTGTACCTACTTAGGCTTGTTTTGTACCTTGTAGTTCTTGAAAAAAAAATTTGTACCCACTTAATCAAGTTTTGTATCTACTTATGCATGTTTTCTACCTACTTAGGCATATTTTGTACCTCATTGATCTTGAAATATATTTGTACTTATTGCCGTTTTGTACCCACTTATGCACGTTTTGTACCTTATTGATCTGACAAAATAATTTGTACCCAGTTATTAAACTTTTGTACCCACTTATGAATGATTTGTACCTACTTAATCATGTTTTGTACCTCGTAGTTCTTGAAAAAAATTTGTATCCACTTATGCACATTTTGTATCTCATAGACCTGGAAAAAAATTATCACTCATACATGATTAATCCATACAACCATATTATCATCAATACAACCAAATAATCCTTACATACATGAACTTTTTATTTCAAATTATCATCGATACATGATTAATCTCTACGACCACATTATCATCCATACATGATTAATCCATACAACCAAATCATCCATACGTACATAAACTTTAATTCAAATTATCAACATTCTTCAGAAACACATGCTTTGTTTTGGCCCACCGTTAACTTTGTTTTGCCACTGCATTAACTTTCTCGACCACCACCTGCAACATTTTTTATCTACAAAAAATTACAACTTTAACATGACAAATGCATTGACAGGTAAAAAATATTAAATCAAGATTAAATATAATACCTTAGCTAAAGGACAACTTGTTATATATAATACCTTAGCTAAAGGACAACTTGTTATATAATGTCCTTTCCCTTTACAAAATCCACAAAATCTTTGCTTTTTTATACTCTTTTCTTGTGCTATCTCCATTCCGGACTTAATTCTAGTAACTTGTGTTGGTCGTCCCTTCGTGGCAATAGGCTTATCTAGATCACGAATAGTGATTTGGGTTGCTTCCTTTACAAGGATGAGTATGGATAAAGTAAGCATCTTATTGCTGGCATTGCTCTCATTTCCATTGTCGTTATGTTCCTTTTCTTTCTTGTAAGTACCAACTTCTTCAAAAAATGAGTCTAAAAAAGCACTAAACTTATCATGAAGTGTACTTGAAGTCAATGTATCTTCTAGTGCCTTGTTACATCTACTCCTAAGGACCCAATGTTTAATGATAGAGAGTTGGTTTTCACTATTTGAAATGCAATTTCTAACAACTCCGCAACCAACATATCTTGCTTTAATTTTCCATTGTTGCATAATATATCTTGATGGAATTTCTAATACTTGCTTCTTTACTAAAATGTGTAAGCTATGTTTGAATAATATACCTTCCATCTCAAATTTCGCACAAGAGCACTTAATTCTTTTATCTTTCGATGCATCAAAAATAACATGATGTTTTACCCTCTTTTTGCTTTCAGCTTCGCTATCTATATTCCAAACAGCATAAGTAGCACTTGTGCAGTCCTTCGACAACCTTTCATGAAACATGGAGTAACTATCCTTGAGTTCTTTCTAAAAGATAGTAAACATATTCTTTGTATAATTCTCCCTAGCTTGTTTTTTAATAGGATGTTCAATTATCAATGTAGGAACAGAGTTTGTAGACTTAAAATCTTGCTCAAGTTCAGCGGTTCGGCGAGCTCCGACAACATTATCATATTGCTTAACAAAATCATGTAACTTGGTATTTGCATTCATAAAATAATCGAAAAAGCATTAATTCCCTCACTCCGCTGAGTAGATGTCATTCATGCAGTAAAAGTGTCTTTAAGATACACTGGAGCCTAATGATCTCGATGATTGTATAAATTTATCAACCATTTCCTTTTATCTACACCATATTTGTCCCTCATTTCTTCCTAACGCTTTACAAATTTTTTTTCTGATTTACTCCAATACCATTTGTTATACTTTATACCCACATCCTCATAATAATCATTATGCATTGATTAAAGATTTTGTACAGTATTCCTAGCAAGGTGCCAAGAACAAAAACGATGACGAGTTTGAGGAAAAACTTTATGAATTGCACCACACATAGATTTATCTTGATCAGTGATGATTGTTAATGGTGCTATACCCGACATACATTTTAACCATTGGCTAAATAATCATATAAACATCTCCTCCGTTTCATCGGCCAGTAACGTACACCCAAATAGAGTAGATTGTCGATGGTGGTTAACGCCCGTAAATGGTGCAAACGGTAATTTTAAATTGTTCGTTCTGTATGTAACATCAAAGCAAACAACATCTCCAAATTGCAAGTAAGAAGTCCTCGACCTACCATCCATCCAAAAAACACTTCTCATCGTCCCATCATTTTCTAAATCAAGTGCAAAGTATAATTGAGGATCATATACCTTTTTCTCTTGAAATTAACGAGCTATGCTCACGCACTCATGACCGACATTATTTTTTCGTTTAATTCTAAGTTGTGCTTGGCATTCTTGTTGAGTGAGGGAGCCTTGCTCATTTCCACGAGCAACATTTACAACCTTACAAATGGTAGAAGGTCGTATACCTTGACTGTCAAGAGTATCTATTAACCTTTTGGTCGATTGAGCTCGATGAAGTGTCTGATGTGAGTAGTGCTTCTTTACCCGATTTGGGGTGGTTAATGGATGACCAATGTAATGACCGTGAATTTCAAGTACTAGTTTAAATAATTTTTCCTGGTATTTAAATACAAACTTTTATTTTCTAAAAGAGTAATTATATTTTCCCTAAATTTCTAGAATTTTCTATGATTTAAAAAAATCTGGTTTTATATTTATTCTAATGTTTTACTAATTACAACTTTAATTGTTACTGATAAAACTTTTAATTAATATTTGGTTATTTATTAAAGTTATTATTATTATTATTTGTTATTAATGACCTTGTATTTAATTTTTAGCCCGCACCCTTTATCTCCCTACCTCTATATATAGCTATTAGCGGTCAATCTACACACGCATTACGCAGATAACTTCAACCTTCTGAAAATAAATATATCCTTGTAGTTCATAACACCCCAGTACAAGGTGTATAACATTTCCTGTATTCCACATCATAATCCATTAGCACTCACATTTTTCCTAATTAACTCCCTTAAGTACCATCCCAAGCCGCCCAGGAGAGCTCCCACCAACCCCAAGCTGCCCACTTCTTTTGACAAACGCGCGCGGACTCAAGCCGCCCACGAGGCGCTGCTCTTCCACCGACCACTGTCTCTCTCTCCTGTCTCATTCACTCTCTCTCTCTATCCAATCACCTCTCTCCTTCTCTCTCTCACGCTCTCTTCTCTCTCTATATATATCTCTCCCTCCCCCACGAAGACAACATGTCATCTCTCTCTCTTCTTCACCTCAGTCTCCCTCTCTCCAACTCTTCCCTCATTCTCACACACACTCTCTCCTCACGAACTTCACCTACTCTCGCCGTCATCACCTCCCCGCCATCACCATCAGAGCCTCCGCTGTCTGAGCTCCACCAGCACCAACTCCTCCTTCCTGACCTCCACCACCAGCACCTCCACCACCATCCAACATCACCAGCCCCATCTCCTCCACCATACGCCATCACCATCAAACGCCGTCCCCACCTTTTAGCCGCCGGCGAGTCCTGTCGGAGCCCACCGAGACATCCCGACAACCCGGCATCCTCCCACCTTCGGCAAGCCTGAACAGCAAGAAGAAGCTCCGAACAGCGAGGAACGAGCCTGAACAGTGACCGAAAGATGAAGAACTGCACTGCAGAAAACTGCAGCTTCGTACCGACTTCACACGTATTTTTCGATCACCTCCGACCTCCGTTTCCATCGATTTCTTCTCCGGTGAGTAACCTTACATATTGCCTATCATCTCTAATTTGTATCACGCTCTAACTCACTCTCTATCTCTCTCGGTATTGTCCGAAACATCGATCGACGACAAGCAGTTTGCTGAAATCAGCAGCGCTGTGCCGACTTCGCAAGCATTTTCCGGCCACCTCTGGTCTCCGTTTCTGTCATCATCTTCGTCGGTGTGTAGCACTTTATATTGTCTATCACACGGTATCTTTCTCTCTTTTGGGCTCATTTTCTACCTCTTGTTATATTGCTTTGAATATCGTTAATCGCTACTAACACTTACCTTTTTGTATTCTAACCGATTGACTTTCCGACGAGCCGCGGAACCCGTTGTGACTCGTACAGCCACTCCGACAACCACCGCTGCCCTCTACGACACCCTCAATGTCCCGAGGCAAGATCCTTCTTGCTCATTGACTCGTCTTTATAATTTCTAGATTGCTGTGAATTAAATGCGTAATTTAGACTATGATTGAGTATGTTATACTGTGATATGTTATTATCTGCGTGGGATTGTTTGATAATTGATATTAATTATTTGATCTTTTGAAAAAGAAAAGAAAAGAATATTTTTAGAATAATTATTGTGAGAAATATTTTAAAAGAGTTTATTTTGGAAAAATGGTTTATTTTGAGTTATTATAATAATGGATATTTTAAAAGAATTTATTATACTATAACATGCACACGCCCGAGTCATAGCTAGCCTGTATAGTCTTGCTCATTCTATGTTGATACTCATAATTATATTCCGTCATATGATTACTCAGTTGATTCGTGTCATTGATTGATATCATATTTTTATCCTACTTTCGTATACCTGTACTTGTATGTTTTAGCCTAGAATTCCATACAGATTTGCTTTGCAACTCGTTGCCGGCAAATGATTATTATTTGCGGTCTTGTATAATTAATCGTCGGCCTTGTATATTATTGTTGGCCTTGTATTGTAATCGTTGACTCTTTATGGCTGTGTATCATTGTGATGGATGGCATTCGTGCCTATGTATTTGGTTTCATTCGTGTATCGGCTATACGCCTTGATTTCCTCCAAATTATGGAGATGAACCAATTATATCATTGTAGGCGATTTCACCATTTTTCACTAAAATAGAGAGGGGAGATTAACGTCCTGATTTATTGACAACCCCGATTTGAGCCCCTTTACACCTAGGATGATTTGTTTGGACTCTTTCATTCATTCTATTGCTCCATTATTCGAATTGGACCCAAAGACGTGTTCTCGTTTCCTGCGTTGACCTACCTTCAATCGAACTATACCATGAGATTTCTTCTCCGTTGACGTCGTAGGATTCCTCATTTGTGTCGTCCTCGTACTTATGATTATTCCACGATCATTTTCTCGTTTAGAGTGTATACTTTATTTTCGATCGTTATTAGTTATTTCCTTATTTTTTCTGCATTGACCTGCCTACTGTCGAGCCCGACTCTAGGATTTCTTAGATTATCACTATTTCACATTTCATATATTCAGTATTGAATCATTATTTTTATTATCTGAGATGTCATGATATTATTGTACATGGTCAGTTATAATTATTATGTCTTGTTGCGATTGAGAATCGTTAGTAATCATGACCATAGTGGCCTTGCGTGACCTAGAGGCATGTGTGTATGTTGACTTAGAAAAACGAGAAGAGTTGGGATGGGGAAGTTAATGTTCATGTGATCAAATAAGACTGTTGATGTATCTTCCAGGCTCGCTCCCGTGATTGGTGTCGCCACCGGGTTGGTTTGTAGGGCTAAAGTGAAGTGTGTACATCACTTTAGTTAGTGAAATCGTTTCATCACCCGAGTTTTGCTTGAGTTCGGACCAGGCAGAAAACGGTTTACGTGTAGTCCTCTGGCCGCATGTGTAGCGGGATTGGATGTACGTAGGGGATTTGTGAATAGTCAGTATCTGATGATAGGAGCGTTGACTCTGTGTGTGATGTGACCAGTGACCTGTTATAGAATGGCTGGTTACATGACATCGTTACTCGGATGATTATGAGTTGTTGTAAGATACGAACCAGTTATATTTCTTTTATACATAGATCGGGATTAATATTTAATTATCTACAATTTGAGACTATGGTATATACATGAGGGTTTCCTTGTTTGGATTATTTCGCTCGACGTACTACGTCTCGAGTTGTAGATTTTTAAGTATTAATTCCAGTTAGTGTATGACCCTGTACTTGGATGATTATTCTGATCGATAGCTGCATGATCGACTTGTTACTTGGTTGATTTCCTTGGATTTATTCTGATTATTCTATTCTAGTAGTAAATTATATTTAGATTATTAGTATTTCAGTTGCATCTTTCCATTGTTATTACCATTATTGCATTGGTCACACGATCGTTTCTATTCTTCCTTTTGGGATCTTGTCGTGTGCCATACACGCTAACATACTCCTGTTCTCTCGGGTTGTACGTCAGATTTCGAGGACATACAACTACATTTCGGAGTAGTACATGAGCCAGAGGATCCTCCGCAGGAGTGCTTCACAGACCGAGCAGAAGAAGCTGAAGCTTAGTTATTCTCTTTAGTTGTTCGATGGTCTTAGTTTACTTTTTAGTACTTTCTATTTTCGCCTGATCGATGTATTTTATATTTCTTCAGTATTTCATTCAGATCGTTTTGTATAAGGGCATGTTTGGCCCGAATATTATGTCTGGGATGATATTTTAGTTGTGATATGTATCATTTTGTTCTGAGTTGTTATTATATTCTCACTACTATGATCGGGGACCTGTGCCTTCGCTTTATATTTGCTTGACGCTTAGCGTATTAGATTGAGCAGAAGGGATCTAGTACTTATTTCTCCTCAGTCTAATACGTCACGGGCTTGTTCACGTTCTGATTCCCTAGTATTTTGGGAAGCGGAGCGTGACAGGTTTTAGTGGTGGCCCATGCAGGTCACGATCCCGAGTCCTCACTAGTAAAAATATAACGGACAATTTAGATACATATCATGATTTCATCCGTGAGACTATTCATGAGTATTTATCCTATTTTCTTGATAGATTTCGTCTCGTCCCTATCTTATCACTCTTTGACTCCGGAGTTTTCCACGGTTCTCGTTCCACCGCTTCGCGATTACCCTCTCTTTGTATAACTCCTCTATCCTCATATCGGTCGTTTACATAGGTGTTATTAATTTTACAATTATATTTTCTTTGATTTGACTTATATATCGTTTGATTGTATTGATTTCTATATTATTTATTAAATTATTTTATGTATTACACACAGTGTTATATTGTGTGTTTTTCATAAAAATATATAAAATTACTTATATATTTTTAATTGTTCAAATTATATCATTAAGTGTTTTGCATTGCTCTTGATTTCATATAGTCATTACATAGCATATCTGATATTCTGATTATTTTCTTGTGTTAAATATATTTTAGCATACCTAAATTGTGTATGAGTGCGTCTTTCTGTCATATCATCTATTAATTACTTATGTTTTAGATTATTGTATATTGTTCGTATTTTAGTGATATACTTTAATAGATTCATGATTTTAATATTCTTCATATGTAGTATATTCTTATCGTATACATTTTCAGTGTATAGTTTTTATCAGTAAGTTTTGTCTTGTTAGATTATTTTAGTATGTTCACATTGGTTTCATTATTTCTAAGAGCAATGTATTTCTATTTTGATATTCAATAATTATTCACATTGTTAGGTTTGGTTTGAGTTACTAATTATATAGTTTTGTTACATTATCTCATATATACAGTTTTGTTATATTATCTCGTGTCATTGGTTATTATTCTTTTATAACTAATATAGAAGATTATTCTAAATAGTGTTTGTGTATGTATATTAATTACTCATAGGTTGTTTATAGTACATTGCACATTTATTGTTAATTGCTTCGTTTTTAATGTGTGTTATTTTGTTAATTGTAACAATATACATTGTTTACATATGTTATTTTCAGTATTTATTTTATGGTATTTTAGATTTTATTTCCTTTTATTGTATTATTGGTTGTTCATTCTCTGTTCATTATTTCTTTTATTGTGTTGTGTTTTATCTTTCCATTATTTATACTTACTATTTACTTTTTCATTATAGTGTATTCACGTATGTTATTATATTTACGATGTATACTTTTATTGATTTATATTCAATCATTATTCTAGAAAAAATGTGTTTAATCGTGTTTTGTTTCATGTATTATCGGTGTTATGTTCAGGTGTTCATCAATCTTTCATCGTACGTTTATCTATAATATATCAGTGTTATAAATTTATGCCTTCTTATGTTTTCATTTGTTATAGATTTAGTTTATCTTCCATAATCCATATTTTATGTATTATACATATTTACTTATGAATATTTGTGCCTATTGTATTATGTGATTTTGACTACTATGTAATATACTGCTACATCTGAATTGATTTTATATAGTAATGATTATTATTGTTATATCTTGTTTACATTTATTATTTTACCTTATGAATATCACCAAAATTTTTGATTTATTATATTGTTGTCGAATACATGTATAATTATGTTTTACATAATATGTTTATTTTGAATCGCCTGTTTACTCTTACGTCTATTTTTTCATATAATATTTTGTGACTATTTTCATCATAGTTTATCTTGTTAGCATGATTAGTACTATGAGTATTCATACTTTTTATGTGCCTATTATTATGTATATGTTTTTTATTTTAACGCTTATTATACATGATGATTATATTTTCTATACACATCATATGTTTCTGAATCTTGTTTACCTATTTTGCTTTGATATCTTTTGTTTTATGCCTTGATTCTATTTGTGTTTATTTGAATCTATCAATGATTTTGCATTATTTACCTTGTGCTATATAACTGTTTGTATGCTAATAATTATTGTGTATCGTTCCATACTACTATTGATTATTATTATGATTTGCCTCTGTTTGTTTATCTTATCTACCTTATTTGGTTAAATTGGTTTGCTGATTGCATTCATGTGTTTTGTTTGTAATTATATTTTTTGTATATCTTGAATATCTATTCTACTAACTGATTGTATGATATTTCTATCGTGATTTGATATTTTTATTATTACTTTCATGTCTCTTATGTTGTCCATTATATGTATCATCTACTTACGTATGAGTGATTTAAATTTTGTTGAGATTTTTTGTCTCTTATCTTCTTTATGCTCCTCTTTTAATTATTTATATTGTTGAGTTGATATGCTTTATCGTATATTCTAGTGATTGACAATTGTTTGAATTATATATTTATATATTATATTATATTTTTGTATACTATATATTTGTTATACTTTGTCAATTCTGTGTTATTGATTATATTTTAACACTATGATGTGATGTATTATGATACTATATCAATAACATCATGTTGATACCATATTTTTCTATGATTGTATATTTGTTGTCCACTTCTTTGCTATTATGGTATGTTTGACCGATACTTATATTTCTGCCTGTACCTAGATGTTTGTGTTATTTTATAATTTGATACGTATCAACTATTTTATTTAAAAAAGACATGCTTCTTCTCTTTCAAATATATGTCCATTCCCTTTATGTTATACTTACCACATTCTTATTATTTATACTCATTACCTACCTCGATGATATCTTTTGAAAATGATTGATCAAGTATATTTTTCTGATTTTGTGTATTGGTATTTAACATGCCTTTTCAATTATCTGTACTTCCATTAATTTTGATTTTATATTATACTTTTGATTAATCATGTGATGTTTTATTATACTACATGCAAATTGCGTATTGTGTAATTTGTCTGTGTTAAGATTATATTTTATTTATACACTATGATCAATATGCTTGTGTATATTTATTAACCATTTATTGAATTAGTTTAACGATTAGTATTGGTTTCGTTTTGTTGTGGTTAATTTTGTGTGTAGTTTATGCTTTGTATTATTGTATTTGGCTACATTTGTTATTTGTATGCTGAATCTCAGCTGTCATATCTTACTTATTATCTTGTGTCGTTATTGTTTTACATTCTCCTCTGTTTATGGATATCGTTCCATATCTCTATCCTTGGATTTTTGTATTATTTTAAATTCCAAGGACGGAATTTGTTTTAAGGGGGGTAGGATGTAATGACCGTGAATTTCAAATACTAGTTTAAATAATTTTTCCTGGTATTTAAATACAAACTTTTATTTTCTGAAAGAGTAATTGTATTTTCCCTAAATTTCTAGAATTTTCTATGATTTAAAAAAAATCTGGTTTTATATTTATTCTAATGTTTTACTAATTACAACTTTAATTGTTACTGATAAAACTTTTAATTAATATTTGGTTATTTATTAAAGTTATTATTATTATTATTTGTTATTAATGACCTTGTATTTAATTTTTAGCCCGCACCCTTTATCTCCCTACCTCTATATATAGCTATTAGCGGTCAATCTACACACGCATTACGCAGCTAACTTCAACCTTCTGAAAATAAATATATCATTGTAGTTCATAACACCCCAGTACAAGGTGTATAACATTTCCTGTATTCCACATCATAATCCATTAGCACTCACCTTTTCCCTAATTAACGCCCTTAAGTACCATCCCAAGCCGCCCAGGAGAGCTCCCACCAACCCTAAGCCGCCCACTTCTTTTGACAAACACGCGCGGACTCAAGCCGCCCACGAGGGCGCTGCTCTTCCACCGACCACTGTCTCTCTCTCCTGTCTCATTCACTCTCTCTCCAATCACCTCTCTCCTTCTCTCTCTCTCACGCTCTCTTCTCTATCTCACGCTCTCTTCTCTCTCTATATATATCTCTCCCTCCCCCACGAAGACAACATG
>BQKN01067757.1:223347-241147 GCA_022839385.1 Asparagus kiusianus | reverse complement strand
AGCGAGTACGAGAGAGAGATAGCTGGGTGAGGGGGTTTAAATAGATAAAAAAATGAATAAAAGATTAAAAAATAAAATAAAATAATGAATGCGGTACGCTTGCAGCCGTTTTTTTGGAAAAGAAGAGGAGGGAGATAACGGGGTTGTTGGGGTAGCTGATGGGGGTTTGACGCGGGAAACAAAAGCTGGGGTTATTTTCAAATGGGTTCAGGTATTTAAACAAAAATAATTAAAATAAATAATTTCGAGTACTTAAAAATTAAACTAATTACATAATAATTATCTACAAATAAAAACGTACATTTTGAGCTAATACAACAGTTGATACGAAATAGTCAAAAATATACCCGTATTGTACAATTAAACGGAAATAATTAAAAATAAAAATATATTTACTTACATTTAAAATCAAATAATTATGTGACAATTATCTATACGATAAAACGTACCAGTTATGCTAATACGATAACTGATACGTAATAATACAATAATTTACACAAATAATACGTAATTAATAATTCAATATAATACAAGAATTAATATGTAATAGTAATAATAATACGACGTATTATTTAAAATAATACGTAATAGTATCAGTAACACAACGGATAAATCCCAAAAATTTTTATTGCACTAAATTAATTTATAAATATCAAAACCATTTAAATAACTATATAATCAGATTTTTAAATCATAGAAATTCTAGAAAATCAAGAAAAATACAAATACTCTTTTAAAAATCATAATTAAATATTTTAAAATACCAAAAATTTATTTTAACTAATATTAAAATTTTATGGTCATTACACGCAATAACAGATTGTGTTTACCCAACATCCCCCTCCCTCTCTTTGCTCCTTCACCATTAAACCCTAGACCTATATACCACTGGCCCCCGCTGTCGCCACCGCCACTGTCGTCACTGTCAGAATTTACCAGAAATTAGGGCATCGACAAATTTTAGGTAAAATCTTTAAATTTTTTTATTTTCTCCTAAAATTTTTACATATTCTCACTATTTCATGCTAATAACTTGTTTAAATTTAGAGTTTGAAATAATTTTTGAAATATTTATGAATGTGAAGGAAAAAACAAATTTGTCTATGAAGTTAGAGGGAAAATTATCAAAAATTATAAAAGTTAGTGTATTATAAAGGTTTGACATTTGGTTAAAATTATGGATGTATAAAATCGATATTAGAGGATTTAATGGTAAATAATATTTTTTGTGTTTTTCGTGTAATATTGATATAGGATTTTACTCTTCAGAGGTAACGATGAACCATCGAATCGTAATTCTTTGTTCATATGATGGGAAGATTAACTATCTCGAGAATAATATGTCAATATATGAAGGAGGTGTGACGAAGCCGTTGTTTATATCAAAATCATGTACTTTTGATGAATTGATTAATGACTTACACAAACTTATATTAACCAATCCACGTGAGTGTCACATCAATGTGATTTGCAATTACCCTATTACGGGGAATAGAACAAGCGGCATTCAAATCTCAAGTGACTAGATATGGGTCTTATTGGAATATTGCATGACGAGAAGTATTAGGTGGAATTATTTATTGAAAAGCATCACATAAATTTGGGCAAATCGGTGAATCACGACGAGTATACTCTCGCATGTTGGAGGACCTTGAAATTGACTCCGTTAGCTTTTTATCTCCGTAACAAGATATGGGATGGACACAGTCACAATACTTGAGCGGTTCTTCACTTGTGGGCACTTCAAATGCCTTCGATAATAACGCTCCCCATTAAGATATAATACATTTCATCGCAGTGACGATAGAAGATGATAATACAAGTGTCAAATCTGAGGATGATTGGGCATGGTTTTTTGCATTTCTATCGGCACTAATTTTAGATGATGATACACAAAGTGAATACTTCTCACTCAAATGGGGCAATCTATTTTGAAAGCAAGGAGAAATTAATTCATGCACTTCGTTTGTGGGCCATCCAAAAAATATCAAGTTTAGACGGACAAAAAGCAATGCAATAAGCTAGAATGTAGTTTGTTTTTACCGCAAAGACGGCGAGGAAAAAGATAGTGGTGGGCACCACAACAGCAATGCAAAATTTCCTCGGAAGCTTAATTCACACTTGGGGGTAAGAGTAGGTCAGCAATTTTAAATAACACACTATAATGGACTTCACACATATAGCAATCTTCGATTAGAGATGAATCATAAACACATGTCCCCTCTTTCATATATCGATTGATTATGCCTAAACTAAGGGAGGATATTGATCTAAGGCCAAAGAATATTCGTATTTTAGTGCATAAAGCGACCAACTTGGATGTATCATACAACAAGTGTTGGAATGCTCGGAGGAAGACGATGATAAAATATTCAGAGATTACGACAAATCTTATGAGATCTTACCACATTATCTTAAAGTACTCAAAAAAGAAAATCCGGGGAAAATGTATGAAGTATCATCAGATCATGTTGGTGGCGGAGATAGACGATTCACAGGGGTATTTTGGGCATTTGGCCCTTGCATTGAGGGATTCATATATTATCGTTCTCTTCTTAGAATTGACAGCACCTACTTATACACTAAATATAAATGCGTTTTGCTTAGAAGATGCATATGGCGGTTTATTTCCTTTGGCTTTTATAGTGGTTGATGTTGAAAACATGAAAAATTAGACATGATTTTTTGCATGCATTAGATATCATATCCCTAGTGTGCGAACGCGATCGATTACATTTATATCTGATAGGATGAAAGGAATTCTAACAGCACTCCAATGATATTTTCCATCGTCACATTAACATTGCTATTGCTTGCGACATATTAGGGATAACTTCAAGAGGACGCACGGACAAGTGCATCTTTAAGATCTTCTTTGGCAAGCTGGATATACAACGAAAAAATTTATTTATGAGCAACTACGGGACAGGATTAAGTCCATTTCACGAGCTGCACATGATTGGATCGAGACTAGTTTGGGTCCGAACAATGTTGAAGGTGGGCCTTATGTGAAGATAGTGGGAAACAGTTTTGTATGATGACAAATAACGCTTCTAAGAGGTGGGGACTAGATACCAGCATCTTTCATATGCATATATGACAGTGTACTATTACACTTCAGAATGTAGTCATCATACTTGGGCTCTGCATCGATGGCCCAGTTGTTACGGGCACTGATGACCATAATTGGGTTGAGTATGTGAGATGCTTCTTGGATAGTTTCCCGGTTCCCGATTTGAGGAGTGGTGTGATGAAGCTATCGTGGCTTCGATGGACATTTATGGGAGATATACCAGTTGATACTACGGATGAGACGATTCCGTATTATGCTTGTTATTATATATTGCACATGATAAGGTGTACGTTATTTCCTGATGCGAGCAAGAATTTTGTATATGCATGATGACTAGAGGTGCCAAACAGTTCGAATATATCCGAACCAATCCGCATCCGTATCCGAACGGATGTGGATATGGTAGACTAATTTTGAAACCGGGCGAATACGGTAACGGATACGGATCTGGTTTTAGATTTTTTTCGGATACGAATTCGGTAACAGATATGAGGGTTGCGGATACAGATATTCGTAATATAATACTGATTCGGGGGTTGGGTCTCAAAATTACAATTACAAACCCATAACCGCTAACTCAAACCTCTAAGAACTAAGAATTCCAAGTGTCTAACCCTAGTCCCCATTCATTTCCTGAGTCAAGCGACGCCCATTCATTTATGTCTCCAGCCCCCATTCAATTTTCTAGCCTCCGTTCGTCATCTTTGCCCCGTGCTGTTCGACGTCCAGCGGATCCTCGTCCTCGTCCAGCGTTCGTCTTCACCGATCGTCCTCGTCCACCGTTCGTCCTCGTCCAACGTTCGTCATCACCCATTCAATCTTATCCTTCTCCATAAGGTCGATTCAAAAGCCCACTTTTTTTTTTATTGTCAATATGTTATATCATGTGTACAAGATTTTTGATTACTTTTTTTAATTTAATTGAATAGAAATCAGAGAGATCTTCTTTATGTGATAACTCATGTTCCATGTCAAAAAGAAAGGACTTGGTATCTGCTTGGTTTTATCCTTAGTCCTCATTGGTTTCTTGCGAAGGTACTTTTGTGTATCAAAATCGTAGATAGGGTTTATTTTCAATTTTCTTTTCTCAATTGCTTTCTAAATTCTAATGTTATCGGTCAAAGCTAAAATGTCGCTTCATTCTTGAAGATTTTGGGGCCAAATATCAGGTAAATTTTTTTTTATGATCAAATTAGGTTTTATTTTCATTTTTTCTCATCTCAATCGCTTAGCTAAACTATCGATGTTTTACAAGTAGAAGGTCGGAGTAAAAAATTAGGCTGATTATGCTTCCATGATCGATCAGGTATCGCTTTTGTGTATAAATTTTATAACTAGGGGATTTTTTTATAATTTTTTCCAATAAATTATGTAAATTCCAATGTCTTATCAGGAGAAAATCAAGCCTAAATATGTGGCTTGATTATGATTCTAAGGAGGCAACGAATTATGGGTTTTTTCTAGTTCATCCTTCTCGGCTATTCAAATTTGGATCTCAGACCAACTGTGAGATCGGAGCTAGGGTTTTGTGATCATGTCTCTTTGCAAGTAAAATCCCTTCTTTCTATTGCTTTATTTTAAATTTTTGTTCAGATTTTGGCTAGTTATTCAATGTTTTCTATTGATTACAGAGAAGTTTGGATGTGGCATGTGGGCTTCTGTTACGAATGTAACTCTACTATTTAGGCTAATATACGTGAGTCAAAGATGAGGTCTTGTCTAGACTAAGGTTTGTTTTCATTTTTACCTTCTGGATCGCTTATCTAACTTTAGATTTCTTCTCTCTTGTTTCCTCTTGATTACTAGAAGAAGATCGAAAGATATGGTTTCTATTATGCTTTGAGATTTGGTAGGCATTGGATTAGGATATTGTTTCTAGTTAGCCCTTGCTGCCTATTCAAATTTGATCTTCAGTCAACCAGGTTACACATCTAGTATGAGATCAGTGCCAAAGGTTTGGTGATCCTATCTCCTCCCAAGTAAAATTTCTTCTTTCTCATTTAAAAAAAATATTTTTAAAAATTTCATTCAGACTTGGCATTTATGTTGTCTATTGATTATAGGAGAAGTGTGTGGGGTTTGCTCTTGTAATGGTTTTTGGTGATTTAATTAGTAAGGATGATGTTCTTGTTGTGTCATGGTTGTCTTGTGAAATGTTTGTGTCATAAGTTGTGCTACTGAAGGTTTTGGATGAACGTTATATGTCTAGTAGTAATAGATTAGTGCTCAATTTCAGTAATTCTAATTATATGTGAATTAAGGAGAAGCCTACAACCATATACATTTACCTATTTGGTTGTAATTCTAATTATATGTGAATATCCATTTGTATCCGTGATCATATCCGATCTGATTCTCAAATATCCGATCCGTATTCATTTCCGATAAGTGCGGATATGGTTAAGGTTTTTTCTTACCGAGAATGATCCGTATCCGTATCCGTTTATAGAAAGTGGATATGGATATTGTAAGTGCGATATTCGAGCCGTATCCACTCCGATAACACCCCTAATGATGGCCGCCACTAATCGAGGATTTTGATGTATGCGGCACTCTATTATGGGGTAGTGCGGTCTTGGCATACATTTATAAAGAATTAGGCAGGGTCTCATTGACGCAGAATAAAGAATTCAATGGATGCATGACATTAATTCAGGTTTGGTCATGAGAACACATTCATATTGGATGACTTACTTCGCATGTGCACCGCGGTCTACAGGGTCAGTTTCCTTTGGGATGCAGGTATAATTATGCATAAATTTTATTCATATTGACTTTGTTTTTATATATTCTTTGCACTAAATAGGTATAACGTGAGGCATTCTAAATACAAAACAGCGACTAGACATATAGATTTTTACCGAAATGAGCTTGATGGCCTCCAACACCAGTAGGTAGATATAAAACTAAATTTATTATTTATATTTTAATTTTTTTTAGATGCTTATAAAAGTATTTTTTTTAAAATTTTAGTGCAAGTGGACGCCTTATTCTCCGCCAGATCTCGATATGCATATTGTTGCACTTATCTCTAAAGATAGCGCTGCTTTGTGGAGAGCCAGAGTCATGTTGATAAATTGGAAGATTGTAAAGATGCATGTCCCAGATCGTGTGTTACGACAATTTCTTCTTTCTCAACATGTGCTGGATCTTATTGAGCAAATCGATTATAGGCGACAGATGACATCGCATCGTACGGACTGGGTCATATTTCGTGCGGCCTACATGGATAGATGGAATACCAAGTGGAATTTCATATAGAATGAGAGAATTCTAACTGATGGTTATAACATGTATATGCATTGGTATTGGAATATCACACACATATGGATATGACATGACCTACAACCAATAGCTAGATGCGTACTACTCCCACCAATAGATAGTTACATCCCTAGTGCCATGATCGAGAGAGATTATGTAAGTTTTTAAACTAAATTAAAACAAAATTCTTTTTTTATTAATATATTATTTGCTAAGTTGTGTATATATTGATTAAATCGCAGATCAATGCTTTTGATGAGATTGAGACTGATATAAATGAAAATATCAATGACATTCAGGATTCGACAATGTTAGGGATCTTCAATAGGATCAGACAGAGAATAAAAAAACATATTCCATGAAAATCATGTCGACGAGTTTGAAGGACATGAGGACATGTTACTCCAATTTGGTCAAGTGTACACGCTAAGACGTAGGACAGGTCAAAAGGTGGCACATGACTATGGAGCCGACACTTCTCATAGCATGGCGCATGTTGAGGTAGCCGACACTTCTCACCTCATACACAACCAGATACTTAGATCATCGAGGCTCATCTGCATGGACAGAGAGGGAGGGACCGGGGGGGGTGAGGGGAAAGGGATAAGCGAGGGAGAGAAAAGAGGGGAGGACTTTTGGGATGTATGTGAAATTTTATAGTATGATTATGAATTTCAAGAATATATTTGATTGGATTGTTCAAATTTGTTACTTTTGTGGATCGATTTTTGTTTATATATGTGATTTTCGTGTGTATTGTTTGATTCATGGTTAAATTTTATGAATATTGTTATAATTCAGTATATATCCGTAAATTTCATATTTCTGGTTGGATTTTGATATATATTGTTGTGAATGAGACGAAAATTTCATGTATATTATTGTGAGTGAGGCGGAAATTTTCATTTATATTATTGTGAAATTTCATGTATGTATATAAGAAACATGCACCAATTCTGTGTATGTTTAGGGCAAACCTACAACTCCATATGGATTTCAAATCCTGTGGAGTTGCAGGCCAACTTGTCAGAGAGCGAGGCTCTTTGGAAGTTGGCCTGCAACTTCACAGGATTTAAAATCCCGTGAAGTTTAAACTTCACAAGATTTCAAATCCCGTGAAGATTTGGCCCCCCTTAACACGCTTGCTAATGATGGCTAGAACTTCATGAGATTTTAAATCCCATGGAGTTTTTTAACTTTTTTCGTCATTTTCAACTCAATTTCAGCCAACTGGTTGAAACTGGGTCGAAAATAGTGAATATTTTCAAAAGAGGACGATTTTTTAAAATATATTTCTAAAAAGGTCTATTTTAGAAATTTGTCCTAATAAATATTTTAGATGCCTATTTAGTAATAGAAGGGGTTTTTATATCAAAAACAAATTTACTTATACTCAAATTGATACATACCATATTTACCTGTATACATCTTCACAATTAACACTTTTGACTATTCACCTCTGAAATGATCATATTGCCCTCACCATCTTCTTGTTTCTCCATCTCCTTCCTCCCCAAATGCTAACCCTAATCCTAACATTAGCCTCCTCATCCTCCTCTTCTTCTTCCCTCCTCAATCCTCTCTAGAATCCTACCTCAAACACCATCCACCGCCGCTTCATGACCACAACCTCCCCCTAAAACCCTAATCCTAACCCTAATCCTCGTTTCCACTTGGAGAGGAATGGAAGAATGGGAGCTCGGGGAGGAAGAGGGAGAAGGAAAGGGAGGGAGAGGGGAGTTGGAGGAGGAGGGAGAGGGAAGATGAGGAGAAGAGGAGGATGATGAGGCTAAGGGTTAGGGTTTGGAAAGGGAGAAGATGGAGAGAATAAGGTTGGTTTTTTTTTTGGGTTCACGATAAAAAAGAGTGTCAATATGTGATGGTGTATTCAAGTAAATGTAATTGCGAAAAAGAAATTAAATATGGTAAGTATCAATTTGAGTATAAGGGGGTGTTTGGTTCAATTTCTAGAAATTATAGGAAATGTTTTCCACCTAAAATATGATTTCCTTGTATTTCTTAAAAAAATTATAGGAAAAGTTTTGAGAAATCAAAAAGTACCAATTTTCTTGTTTTTTATACTTTACTTGTTTGGCTCAAAACAAGAAAATAGCTCATAACTTTATAGAACATAACAATATTTGGTAGGTTTTTAATTAAATATGGTATGTGTCAGATTTCTGGTGATTTCCTCTCATTTTGAGAGGAAATTGCTTTTTGTAAAATTTGGTAGGTTTTGATATTTTATAGAAAATATTTCTGTAAATTTTTTGTTGAACCAAACACAATTTACAGAAATCTCTAGAAAACTTTTAATTATAAATTTACCATTGTCAGATGTTTTGAGAAAAGTTTTCTCAAAAAGTGTGCAACCAAACAGCCCCTAAGTAAATGTGGTTTTGATACAAATACCCTAACAAAAGAGTAATGCTAGTTAAATTATAGCAGTTATATTAGCTTTATTTACATTCTTATTCTTACAAGTCAAAAGAATTAGATTCAGTATATTCATAATTTCTTATTGCAATATAGGAAAATAAGTCATAAATTCCTGTATTTTATAATAAAAGTGTGGTACAATATAGTTTAGTTAGTATTATTTATTAAAATGTTATATGAAAGAGAAAAAGATTGTGATATATTTTCTACTATCCATCATAAATCGGTGGACTGGCTATCAATATGTAATCACTGCCAACACAATCAAAAAATTGCTTCAGACTATCAATGCAATCATTGGTAGTTAATTGATATATTAGACTATACATTGCTATAATCGCTATTTACGAGCTATTTGGTTAATTTCTTTAAAAAAACTACATTTTCAAGGATAGCAAATTCATTTCCTCTAGAAAATCTTTTGCACTGTTTGGATGCAAATAAATTAAGAGTTGGAAAATAATTTTTTCGAGTTCTATTATTTGGAAAGAAGAGGAAAGGCAAGCGAAAAAAAATTCTTTAAAAAAAAGCCAAATGTGATTGTAGATTTTAATTGGAATTGCTTACGATTTCCATTTGATTTCGATCTCTTTCAGAAATTATGAAATCAGTTTCCATTTTTTTACCCCTCTTTCCATCATTTACATTTCTTACTTTCTAAACCTCACTGAACAACAAGCCCAGAAACAAGCTAAAAAAATAGTGGTTTCTTCAGTGGAGGGAGTGAAAATCAATTTCTAGGGCTTAATGCATCTCCATAGAAATTTTTTTCCCCTTTCCATTTGAAAGTTCAAACGCTTTCCTTTGGTTTAATTTGGACGTGGGGGTTATTAAATGCTTGGTTAAGACCTTGGGGTGGTAATTGATTGGTGCTCAGAGGGGAGTTGGTAGGGCCGTAGGTGGTTACAATTCTAACTCCTAATATTAATAGGTTCAAAATCCATGGCTTTGAGGATTTAAGGGGCTGTTTGGTTGTTGTTGGTAAAGTTGTGTATTTATGACATAACTTGGAAATTTATTGTCCACCTCATCGATTTTACTTTTATACTTTTCTTTGTTTGTTTTTGATTCCATTGGAATCATAAATTGTTTGTTTGGTTTGCAAATGTAACTTTAATTATTTTTTTGGAAAGTGTAAAAAGTGGTCCCTACTCAAATGATCATATTGGTTGGAATTATTTTTATTGGTTGGAATTATTTTTTATTATTTTTTCTGACTTCAATGTCAGCTTTCTCCTAAAATCATGTCTTTTTTTATGAAATCACTTTACAAGCCACATCGGCATATGAAATCACTTTACACTATTTTCACAACCTCAAACAAACAATTAAAAGTGATGAAAGCTGACATTGGGACCCAATTTTTTACACTTTCCAACCTTTTACATGGTAAAAACATACAACCAAACAGCCCCTAACTTTCTGCGTGGGGGTACTGCTTATTTTGATGATGTAGACTTTTTGATTGGGTACTGCGTACTGGCATACTGCTTTGGTTGTTTTATTTTTATATAAAAAATGCAATGCTTTCTGATTCTGACTTGTGATGGATCGTATGCTATTTGTGATGCATTGAATGAGTTTTCTTTGACGAGTAATGCTTGTTATCCTATAAATATTATATTTTTATACTATATGGACAGCGTCAAAACACGATATTTTTTCTCGCTACAGTGACCCCAGTTTTAACTGCTATAATATTTTTTTTTGAATTTTTTGTATTGCTACAGTTCCAACATTTGCTACATATTCTCGTGTGCTACAACATCATATCATACTCCCTTTAAAAACACGAGTTTAGAAAAATCTTTTGATAAACAAAAATACCCCTATAAAGTTTGAACTATCCTATCACTAATCAAATTTGAATTTTTAATACTAATCTATCATTAGCCTAGGAAATTAATAAATTCTTAGTAGATATACATAGTATAAAGATAAGGAAAAAAATTGTATTTAGATTATATTGAATTAAGAAATTTAATTACATTCTCATCCTAATCTATACACTAATATTTACCCACAACTATCTTTACAAATGGTTGAATACCTTAATTTCAGATAAGTAATTCTCCCCCGCCATCTCTAAAAAGAATTGTCTCCTTTTATGGAATTGAAAGAGTTTTTTCCACTTCTTTGCGACAACTGTTTTGTCTCCTAGGGTTCGAATTTTTGGCTATCACTCCTGTAATGAATGTATGCTTTCATTTTTATTTTCTTTTTTACTTCTTCTTAGATCTTGATTTGTTTTGGGCGTTCTATTCTTGAAAGATTTGTGATGGGGTTTGTTGGTTTAGGATTTTCTTAGAGTTTATGTTTAGATATTCAATCTAAGATGTGAGTTTATGATTTCTATAAAGCTTTTACAGAATTTTTTACTGATTGTGTATTGATTTGACATTTATTTTTTTATTCTTTATTATATGTCATTGTTTAAATTTGAAAGAGACTTTATGCGTTGAGTAGAGTTTTTATTAATTTTGTGCGCAAAGCAATAATAAAAAAAGCAAGAGTTTTGATGAGTAGATTATTAGTGTCTTTTAGGGTTTTTGAATTACAATTGCTATTGATTTGTTGCAAAAGTTATCTTTGGTGCCCAAGACTAGGACACATGATGCTTCTGAGGCCCGAATTAGTTAAATATATGGTTAAGATTAATATGGTTTCTTATAAATTTATTTGTTTCTTAGGTTATATCCTTTCCTAAATAATAAAAGTACACAAGTCAAATTGAGATATTAATTGATGTTTTGTCTTTTAGTTGATTTATCATGCTCTATTGAATGGTGAGAATAAGAAAAATGAAGCTATCCCACCAGTGGACCGGTCAGCAACACCCTTCTGTATTATGCATCGCTTTACTTATGGAGGTAAAATATGATGTCTCTTCTTTATTGTATCCTGCAGTTTTTGTGATCATATTACAAATTATTTGTTGCAATTATTAGATGTCATCTTTAGCCAACAATAGTTAACTCACATAATTTTTGATTGTGTTAGTTATAATGTTTGGTATATGCTATTTGTGAAATTTGGACGGGTTTTTAGGTTATGATCCAACGAGCGAGTATGAGGATTACCCTAAATTTGATGGACCAGATATGCAACATCCTGTAAGTTCTATTATAAATCATAATTAACTTTTTCGGTGGCACTATGCTATTTTGTACTTAGCAATAATGGTATTTGCTGGTATATTATTTTGAACTATAAGTTTTATTTATTTATTGAATCGGAATTTTTGATTGAGCAGTTTACCTTATTTGATTCTAGCCTATTTCATTGACTCATTCCATGGAATTGTGGAACTTTGTCCTAAAACGATAATATTTTGTGTAATGTAAAAATTAGTGAATCCGGAGCTGTAAGACTAAAATTAAAGATTGGCAATAATTTGCTATGAATATTTGTAATGTTTTAGGTAATCATTAAGTAATAAGGTGTAGTAATGACACAATGCTTGGTGTTTGTTGTCTTTATAAAATGTAAATGAAAATGTTACCAATTTTGATGTTTGTCGGACCTTTATCTTTGAAGCCCACTAAAAGAGCAAATTTTTCATTGATGTGGAGATTAGTGAATTCAGGATTTTAGAGCTGAAATGAAAGACTAGCTAGGATTTAATATGAATTGGTTTGTGGAGAGGGGTAGGGATATGTTTTTCTTCTACAATTGATAATTAGGGATAATTTTGTCAATACTAAGATTTGGGGGTATTTTTGCAAATATGCATGGTTTAAGAGGTATATATAAAAATAAGCCTTTCTTTTTTAATCTTAACACATACAAAAATTAAATTTTATTATGGTTTTCTTTACCCACAGGATGATAATGTGACTACCTACTCTTCAATTGCACATTCTTGCTCGCCTTAGACTTTAGTATCACCATCACCTCTTTGAGATACTTATAGATGAGGGTTTTAAGTTATTGAACGTTGTCTCTTCTGTAACAACTATGGTAGAATGTGCTACAAAGTTATGCATATTGATCCATGAGAACTTTTTGCCTATAACAAAATCTTTAACTATAGTAATTAAGAATGACAGGAATGTGTCATCTACATATTCATCCAACCAAAAGAAAATAACTTGGGTACTAAAAACATTAATGTTGATAAGGAAATTCAAATGATCTCAGTAAGTTTCTTTGCCTAGCTTATTTGATTATAATCCAATTTGTTATAGAATTAAAATTCTTACTTTATGCAAAGTCTGAAAAATAAAAATGTGAAGCTATATATATCATGGGCTGGGATAGAAATTTCAGTCAACTATAATAATTTGGAATAGAGATCACTCCTATCTATATTCTAAACCACAAGATAATTAAATTATTTGGCTGCTGATATTTGTATTGGCTCTTTGCTTCCTCTTCACTTGAGAGAGATTATATTAGATTTCTTATAGTGTGATTTGGAATTAGTAATTTGAACCATGAACTACCTGTGTGTATTATCTTGTTTATATTTTCTTTGCTTTTTGTGTGATTTATATTTGCTTATCAGGAGATTTGTCATAACACATTAAAATCACTAAATTACCAAGCCCATATTTGAAAATGAATCAACAAAATATTATTTTATTTATTTGATTAGTATTAGGATTATTCAATTTTGATGTTTCAATTTATGACTTATAGTTCAAACTACACACATTAGTCTGTCAATGTCATAAATGTCCTGAACTCAACATATTTTGAAAGCGAAATGGAAACTCTCGAGTCCCGATGATTTTTATATTTAGGAAGAGGTAGAGATTTTCGTAGTAGCATCTCTATTATGATAGGATTTCATTCTCGGTATGTTCCTTCTCTTTAATATCTCATAAGCTAATGTTTTTTTCTTAAAAACTGTATGCCTTTATTCATCGGTCCCCTAAATGTCAAAGTATGCATGATAGGATTTGATGTGATCTGTGAAGGACAAAGATAGTTCACAAAGTGTTTCAGATCTTATTATCATATTATTTTGCTTATGTGATCCTATAAAAGGTTTTGAGCATGGAAACATCGACTTAAGCCACTTATTATTTAGTACTAATGTATATGAAATACCTCCTTAAGTACAAATACATATGATACAATCATATCCACATCTAGCCTTATTTTCTCATTTTAAATTCATTTATTTTTCACTTACCTTTTTCAAGTCCTTTTTTTTTCTATCAAGTTCTCATACCGCTGCTTATATAGTTTATTTTTTCAATATATTTACGAAACCTTGTATCTGCTTTATTTAAATTATATTGTTACCGATGAGTCTTAAACGACACAAAATTCTACATATTGTTATCGATGAGTCTTAACAATAACGTTTGACATATTCTAATGAAATCTTTAAAGAGGAAAGGTAACGACATTGCTAATAGTATTACAAGTAGCAAACTCAATGTAAAATTAACTAAAAATATAATGGACATATTGCAAGTAAATTCATATGTAAAATTCCTTTGTGAATTGAATGATCACCCATTTTTTAAAGACTTCAAGATACTAATAAATAGAGATGTTGTACTAGATTAATGTGTTTATAACTCAAAAATAGTAGATCACGTGGCCACAGTCTAGGTTAAAAAATAATAATAATATTTTATTTGAGAGAGAGATTATTGAGTAGATGATCAATCCCACAAAAAAGTTTATTTTCTTTTTTTATTTTAACTCTATTTTTTATCAATTTAAATAATCATGATATTCAAATTACCTAGAAGAAAATGAAGGATACTGCATGGCTGTCTTTAGGTTCGATATCAAACATGAGAAGTTTGAAGTTACATCGATCGCTCATACACCCACTTAGGAGAGATTGTTGTATAACTATACATGAGCTAAGAGTGCATGTTTGCGTTGCGCTTGTTACATGTAAAAAACCTTGGGTGAAGATATGTTTGCTCAAGGATAACAAGAATTGGATTGAGATGTTGAGCATCTATACCGAAAATTACCGAGAGAGCTGCTTAGGTTCACCACAATTATCCAAAGTTATCAGTATCACTGATGACAAAATTCTATTCGAGTACCGTAATTACGGGAACTATTCAAGCAGATTATGTAGTCACGACTTTGAGCATGATACTTGCACTCTAATCCTAAATGAAGTTGTTCCATGTCTTTCGTACTCGAAAAGTCTCGACTCAACAAGAAAATTGATAAGAGGCATGAAGTCTGCTGTAGAAAACTTTTAATGGACCTCTATTTTTATATGAATTTAGGGATTTGTTGATTCTTTAGTACTATGGTTTTATTTGCGCTAAGCATACCCGCAGAAACTATTAAAAATATATAAAGTAAATTATGAAGAAAAATAATCTTTTTAGATATGTTTTAGTGCTTATTTGTTGCTATTACTTACAGAAGTTTTCTGTAAAGATTATATTCTGCTCGGTTTGTTCCTCGAGTATTGTCGATGATTTTGTTTCTCCTCTTTTCCGTTTACATATATCAGGAAGTATTACATAATGATATGTTCTATGTATTCAAATTCTATGTTAGGAAAGAATATTGTAGTGTCAAATAAATGAAAGAACAACATTGTTTTTTTTCTTTAAAACATTTTAGTTATTTTCCAACTGCAGATTTAGTAGTCTAATTATAATCTAGATAGTTAGAACAATAATGCCAAAAAGTTGACGATCTAAATCTCGACCTTCCTAGAATTTATCAATGCCAAAAAAGTACATATTTATATACTTATTCTGTGGATGCTTTTATATCATATAAAATTATATTAGAGTTAGCATTAATATTTAGTTTATGGTTTTCAATGAAGTCTTTCAATGATTATGAATAAAATCCATATTCTCTTTTGTGCCATGTAGCCACTTCTAATCAATCTAGGCTCATTGGCTTTAATTACTCTTGCTATTATAATGCTATTTTTCAAATATTTTCTACTTTTACAACATTATACTTCCTTAGGTGAAGCATCCTTTCATGTCGATTTAAATAACATGAATATTCAAATTGGCCTCACGTTATTTTCATGTAGCCCATTCAAACAAATATTAATTTTTTCATGTAGTCCACTCAAACAAATATTAAAGAAGATAAATAATTACAATATTAAATTTTAGAGACATAAGTGAGAAAAAAGCGAAATCGAAGAACAAATTTTACTAAGAAAATAAACTAAAAATGAATAATTATGATATTTAACCATGTGCAATGCACGTGCATAAAAACTAGTTTTTTAAAAAAAACACAGTGTCCAGTTTCATGTTTGTTATAATAATAATGCTATAGTAAATGCTTTTTTTTTGTCAATGTACTGAAATTTTATTCATTTTCCAAATTAAGAATGAAAAGAACAACAAGGTACCAGAAAATCTGGAAATCAAAAGAAAATTACAGGTTCTCAAGTATATCTTTCATATGCACATTTGAAATATCATTATGAACTTTTGTAAAAACTAAAAACTTAATATCACTAAAAATCTGAGCAGGTTGCCTCATTTTAGCTTGGAAGATTCTTTGATTCCTCTCCTTCCAAATCATATATACTGCAGCGGATAGACACATCCTCTTCAATTTCTTCATAGGGCTTTTACCTTTCAAGTTACATGAATACCAGTTCAAAACCAAATTCCATATACAGGACCTCCACCTATATCTCAGCCATTCCATCACCAAATTCCAGACTTCAGCTGAATATTGACATTCAAAGAAAACATGGTTCCTTGTCTCCAATTCATGTCCGTTACACAGGACACAATAAGTCTGATTAGTGCTCAGGATACCCATTCGGCATAATCTATCCTTGGTGAGTAATCTTGAATGACAAGCTAATCACAATATGAAAGAATGTTTAGGATATAGAAAACTATCCCAAACAGTTTTAGCCCAGGAAACTGCATTCATAGGCTGGATAAGAGTCTTGTACACTGCAGATAATTGAAGTTTGTCATCAGTGTAACATTCAGCAATGACAATCTTAATATTATCAGCACTTCCAAACTTGTGCAACAACATATCTTCACTTTGAGGAGTTGCCTCCATGTCCATGAATCATTTGCCTTGGATGGAACAGCCCAGATATTTTGACTCTGTAAATAGTTTCTGTGAATCCACTTGATCCATAGTAGATCCTTCTTAAGATGAATCATCCAAAGGAGCTTTGTAGCAGCAGCATAATTCCAGAACTTTGCTGAAAAAAATCCCCAGACCCCTTGCTCCTTCCCTTGACACACAGATTCCCAATTCACTAGGTGAAATTTATGTCCCCACAGGAATTCAGAACACATTCTGTCAATTCTCTCCAAAACTTTTATTAGCAAAATGTAATTGCTGATCCAATATGTTTGAATGCCTAGTATAACAGACTTTATCAACTCAAGCCTACCAGCATAAGTCAGACATTTTTTTTGTTGCCAGGATTGGAATTGGTTGTTTATTCTTTCAATAAGGCTAGAGCAAGAGCAAGTCATCGGCTTTGCAGACATGCGTACATTTTTACAATAGAGTTCATGTCAGCTTTGCAGAACAAGAGCAAGTCATCGGCAAATATCAAATGATTAATCTTCAACTTAGAACATTTCGGGAGCTACAGTAAATGCTACTGTATCATTTACTGTAATATGAGTAATGAATCTTGAGTTCTCCCATTTATATAGAGGAGTAGATAAAGAAAATTTTGAGATTTCCTTGTGAGTAGTATGAAATGAGAGTATAGTCTTAATCTTATTTGATTTGATTAAAGTTTGGATAATTAAACTTGTATTTGACTTTTGTTTTAGTGCTTTATTTTAATGACAAATATATCTTATAAATATTATGATCAATATATTTTTGTTCTTAATATTCACAAATTAGAATTACTTATATATCTCATTGCATCAAAGTGATAAAAAAAGTCACTCATAACTTCATCAAATCGAACAACTTTATTTATTTATTATCATGTATTTATTTATTTATCAGAATTTGAGTTGCGTTAATCGAAGGGAATAGTCCTACCAAACCAATGATTAGTAGATTTTTCTGTGAAAACGGCGAAGGAATTGTGAAAAACGTGAAGAATAACCCAAA
>BQKN01067757.1:195975-208347 GCA_022839385.1 Asparagus kiusianus | reverse complement strand
TATATATATATATATATATATATATATATATATATATATGAAAGGATAGGCTGGCTATGGAGACTTCACATCACTGTTTGTCTATATTCTACATGCCTTTAGCAATATATAAGGGAGCAATTGTTTTATTAAAATCCATAATTAGGTTTTTAACGTAAAAGTTTCCATAACCCAAGTCCTCCATCGTTTCATTTGACAAACCTTATGCATTAATTACTTGATGTGGATTATAGTTATTTATGATCTCAACTCCATGGGAGATATGCGCATCCCATGTATGGATAAAGAGGAACATGCTTCATGCATTTTGTCATGTCATGTAAATCATGATGATAGTTCCGTGGACATGCTTATTGAATAAGGACGTTGCCTTTTCAAAAGATAATATCTACAGATGTCATGATGGGGACATGAAGCTTCACTAGTGAGGAGCTAGAATATGTACATGGTAAAAGTAAGCATTTTGAAGACCAATAAGATAAATGCAGTCTATTATGACCCCAAAAAAATCACAAAGAAATTGTATCTTGTTAACAGAGAACTAGAAGTTAGTATGCCAATGATTTATTTCAAGCAACTATTCTGATTATGCTGCTAACATCCAGGATTAGCTTTGATCCTTTTTTGGGGGCTTATTAGACATTGCTTAGTACTTGCATTGTCTTTTCATTAGGCTGTTGTTCACTAGTCATGGGCCTACTGCTGAAAATATCAGAAAGGTTTCTCCCAAAAAGGTAAAAGAAAAAGGAATACAACAATAAACATAGACTTATCCTGGATAGAAACAATATCTAATTTCTTATGAATATGCTCATTCCATATCCTATCTCTTAACGGATATCCATTCGCCAATGATAACATGTCATTTACACATTTTTTGACATTTTTGGCACGCATTGCTTCCAATACTTTTACCAAAGTAAAATTAGTATACTTGAAAAATATCACCTTGCCTCAAAACTTACATCGACACGAGCAAAGATGCAATAGTGCCCGACAGACACTGAAAACTCAGAAGATACAAAACTGTGAATCTTCAGATGAGTGCTCAAGAAGAATTGGAGTCTGAATCAGAGGAATCTGTTATATTTGTGTCAGGCTCAGATTTTACAATCTCCATAGTAGCATTAAACCCGAATTCAGATCCAGGAACAAATGCTGATTCAAGCTCTTCAGAAGTTTGGGTAGTCTGGAACTGACTTTTAACAGTCAGGTTTTCCTGGTTCAGAGAACATATAACAATGAGAATCATCATTTCCGAAGAGAATTATAGATGAATACTATGATATTAGATAAGAAAAGGACCTTCTTCACAAAGTCTCCAATGGTTGTGCTGACAACTTCTTGGATAAGGAATTTTGTAACGCGATCTTTCCCCAGCATTTGTAGAAGAAAGCTCTTGGGAACCTGTAACAGGTTTCAATGAGAAACTAAAATGTCTCAAGAGCTATCTAGATATTAGGACCATACATAACATACTCTTGCTGTCATACTGATACATAGGAAGCACAGAGTTAAAATGCAGTAGTTAACAAGATAAAAAAAATGTAACGCGTTCCTCCAACAGTTCAGAATGAACATGCATTCTTGATGAATCATGTAGGGACTAAACGAAGATTTGTTTTATTATTGTGAGGATATAGGATCCTCATCACCATTTCGGAGTTTTGATATAATATAAATGACTTTAAGATGATATTAGAACCATGCAGGTTAAAATCCCACTAGAAATGCGTTTTAAGAGGATTTCAGAAAGAAGATACTTTTTGTGTATAACAGTCCATATTTCAGCCTATGAGCAAGGCATTCAAACTACGGGAGCATGTTTGATTGTAAGACTACACACACTCTACCCCTACCATGGAGTTCTGGTGTGATGAAAGAGACTTTGTAAGAATTACCAACTCCAGTTTCAACAAAACTGAGTTCAAGTGAAATTAATATGCAACTTACTCATGCTTCCTATGGTTACACTGCAGGCAAGTCTGAAAGAAATCACAATAATCATACATGCCATTATAAGATGAAACAATCTTCTAAAGATTAGAAGCAACTGAATGACAAAAGAAAACTTAGCAAGGTAGGATATGTACTTACATTGGATGTTTTTCCTTGAACCATCAAGATGACATACAAAAAGAAAAGTTTGAGTCAGAACGTAAAGGCATGCACAGGGGACAAAAGCGAAAATAGGAACTAAAACATGTCTATCAACTATATCTAACTACAAAGAAAAACTACCTCCTTTCTTCCGACGAAATCCAGGCATAGGTGGTGCTGTGCGAGCCAGGTTAGTCAATACATCATCAAATGCCCTTTGGGTTTGTTCTCCAGTTAAGTCAACTCTCACCTAATAATCCAATTATGAGCATTGTTGTAGAACACTCCGCAAAAAGTTAATGTGTTGCAAATGAAAAGAATGAAGCTTACACGAATTATCAGTTTCACAGCTTACAGCACTACTGAAGAAGGAGTATCAGATTAAGAATGTACTAGTTGATGAATAATGGCATTCATATGCATTTTCATTTCAAAAAGTTAAATCAGAGGAAAAGAAGCTGATATAACCATTTTATTGCATTAAGGTAGACAATCCGTTACTTAAAAAAAATGAAAGGTAATCTCCGCCTTGTGAGTCAAATCAGTAAGAATACCGTAGAGTGTGGAGCACTGGAGTGTGCCACAATGAACAAGGAAACCAGTATCTCTGCAAAGCCTCAAATTTATTCAAAGGTCTAATCAAGTAATATGAATACCAATTAAATAGACACCCCGGTCTATATACATTTCTCATATATCTAACTTCCACATCAAATCAAATGATATTGATATAGCAACTAGATCTCATTGCTTCACAAGTTGGTTAGATAGTGTTTGGAAAGGCAAAGGCATGAGATGATTGAACCAATTTGTCTTCTTAAAGGATGAGGAAGAAGCCCTAGGATTCCAAATTCATAAGCTAAAATCTTCAAGAAATTAAACCGAATAATCGAGATAGTACAAAGCTTCTCATTTAAAGCCCCTAGTCTCCATCTAATCGTGATTATTTTTACTGATTAAATACCAGTTACACAAAGGTAGAATATTCATGAAACTACTACTACTTAATAACCAAAAGATGATGAACACTATATCTTCATCAGTCTCAAAAATCTTAACTTGCTAAATTTGCCAAATAAAAGCTAGGTGTGGCTATGAAAAAAAAAAAGGTGGTTCTTTTTTATAGTTAAATAGCGCTTGTTTTCAACAGGAGGAGCAACAACGTAGAGATTTTATAATGAAATTCTCAGAGCTGTCACCACGTCAATTGAAGTATTCTTCACAAATAGTAAGATAGTTTGTCCACAAGTTAAGCTTCAGTTATTTGCAGGTAACTATGTGGTCTATCCAGAGTTCTCTTTCATTCCCACCATCAACTGAGCTTTTTCAACATTTATAAGTAACATTAGCTTGATATTGGTATAAATTCATTAAGAACATAAATTATGATAGTAACAATCATGAAAATAATTGAAAGCGGAAACAGACCATCCTAGTACCATAGCCTTGTATCAGGGGTTCAAAGGTTCACATCTCTTTGACTAGTATGCATGAAATCCCAGGCATATTCAAGGTAAACGATAAAGACCCCTTATGCATATATTTTGTTGATGATACCATACTGATTTATGAGTAGAAAAGGGGTAATATTTGAAGTAGAAAGAGACAGAGGCTTATAACTTTAAATTTTTGGCAAAATGGGATTGCAATAAATGACATTTTATCAAGAATACCTAGGAATAAGGGTATATTTCACAATTACGACCAAAACCTACCCAGAAGTAAACATCTTCACAGTCAGAACTATCATTTATTAGAATGATATTATATGTAAACTATGACTGAAATTCAAGTTACAATCTCACCTCAATCTTATCATCATCACGTGACTTGACGACTATCTTAACATTGTCCAGTGATATGTCATTCTTGTTTTGATCTGTGATCGATGCTTCTAAACCTATAATCATAAACAATGAATTTAATTTCGAAGCCAACAAGTGCACGTAGGCATTTGTGGATGATGCCATGCATAACAGATATCAATCTGCAAAATTAAAGACATCTTGAGGTTAAAAGAACCTGAGCCAACTGCAGATATGGGCCAGGGAAAATGACTTAAGCTTCTTCCAGGAGAAACTAATAAACTGAAAGTAATAAAAGATAATTACGCCATTTGTTAATGTACAATGGAATATATTTAAAACTAAAACAAGAAATCTAGTAAAAAACACTGAGATAGATAAAGGAATCTGCTCAATCTAGAAAGGAAATTTCGCCAAAGAAAGCAACTTCAGTGGTTATGCAATTTAAGCTTGTGCAAGAGAGAGCAACTGTCTATATTCTCCAAGACTAGAAAATTAGATGATGACATAACAGGTAAAGATTAATATTGTTTGTTGATATCAAATACCATCCACCTCAGCAACACAATTTTAGCCAAAAATCCAATCTACTCACTCAATCTACCTACACATGGTAAATTATGTCCTAGATTGCAATGTTTTAAATATCGGCCGATAAACCGATATTATCAACGATTTATTGGTTTTGGGGGTCTTCCGCTATGATAAGTTCAATTTTAAATCAGTTATCATTTTTGGATGTTTGTCGCCGATAATGCGGCGATAAAGTGAGTTATCGGCCAATATTGTCGGCCCAAAAATCGGAATTATCAGTATGTTTATATTTTATTAAGAATAGTTAGATTACATTTTAGAATATTATATTATGTATATCACCATCCAATAATGTCACTCTGATAAATACTACTTATCCCCGATATCCGCTATTCGATATGGACTTTGACTGTCATAAATCCCCGATAACCGATATTTAAAACCTTGCTAGATTGTTTCTCTTTTGTCTGTCACTAGTTTGGAATACAGGATACATTTGCTAGTAGTTATTGACTGAAACGATTTGACATGATACAGGTACTTTTTGGAGGTGGCAGAGGATTCTCAAGCATGAGGTGCGTGTTTTTGGTTGGGGGAATTTAAAATTTCCAGGTATAATTCGTCATTTTAAATGAAACATAGATAAAAGACAAAGTCTGCTTATATTCCTCGATCTAGTTTCCTTTTCTCACCCCCAACTTGCATCACAGCTGGTCTAAAAATTGTGCCATTAACTACCAAAGATGCATAGCCTTCCGAACTCTGAGGCAAGGGCTGTGGTAAGATATTAGTTGCTCTTTTTGGTAGAAAACAAGAATAGAAGGTTAAATCCTGTGATAAAAAATTGAATATAACTAACTTTTTACCTTCTAAGAGAAACTTCTGATTCATCTTGGAGGAACACATTGTTCTTAATTCGACTTAGTCTAATGCTGCTTTTCACATTATTTGCAACTGTAACCTGCGATTATAAATTATGTCAAACCCAAATCAGAACAAACAAGGCGAGAGAATCAACAATAGATTACAAACAGAATGGCCTAGCAAAGAAAAATCACACAAACTTGGTTCTATGTCTACTAGAATAAATAGTCACTCAGGAGTATCTTTCTTCTCAAACCTAGACTCTTACTTCTCTCCTTAATCCTGGTTTCACCTTTTCTTTCTTTGTTATAGCCCATGATTAAGAATTGGACGACCAGCACTGATCTAACATTTTCATCAATTTTTCCTGGAGCAAGATCATTATTCCCAGAAATTTAAAGAAGTAGCATTAGCAAACAATGTCTGAGATTGACATAAACTACAATATGACATTAACATGATTGAAACTAGACTAGATTTCGTTCTAAGTGATCTTGTTATTTCAAACAAAATTTTGCAAAAACATTACTTTTTGGGTTAATTCTACAAAACCCCCTGACTTACGGGGGTGTTGCACATGACCCCATTGAACTTTGTTTATCTCACTTAACCCTCCCAAACTTTGGGTTGTTTTACAAAACCCCTCGAACTTTGACCTTTTCTCACCTGACATCTGCATATGTAAATTGTAAATAACTAAAATTTTGTTGAGGGAAAAACTTCCAAACTCCGTCATTTGTCATTTACAAGCATCATATCCCCTCTTGTAAATTTTGGATTTTTTTTTCTCTCTCTCAGTGAAAGTTTAGTTCTTTGCAAATTATATGCAAGGGGACCCGGTGAGAATGGTTCAAAGTTCAAGGTGGTTTTGTGAAACACCCCAAAGTTATGGGGGGTTATGTGAGATAAACAAAGTTCGGCAGTTATATGCAACACCACCAAAGGTTGGGGGTTCTAGTTTTTCCCAAACTTCAAGGAGTCTAGACTTCTAGTGAACTTCATGACCTTTCAATCTATTTACAAGTCACCATTACAGATTGAAATCAACTGTATTCCTTCTCAAGTTTGATGTATAAAACGAAACCCAAAATAAACAAAGAAAAAGTGTGATAACTGGGTTCTGTTGGAAAATTAAAACGCATAATTAAGCATGAATAAAAAGCAAAACAAATGCCAAAATAGCAAAAGAAAATACTTGATAGTTAAGAAGCGAGTGATTTCGCTGAAAAGGGAGCTTCGCATAAAATACTGTCATCGACATCGCAGCCATTTCTCCGAAAAAACCCCAGCAACGGGCTGCTCCACGCTCAGCTGCTCTATTCTATCTGAACTGCTACCGAAACGCCCCCAGACTTTCTATTATTTACGGTAATGTCCAGGGGTAGATAGCGCAACATGGTGAACTTAAACGGTTCCAGCGGAACAACTGCCCTCAGCGTAAGCTGGAGATAGTGGCACTGTTCGTATTTCTATTGTCTTTGGGGTTTTTTTGGGAGGGAGAGAGAGCAGATGGAGGCGGCTGCTAGTACTCTCTTCATGGGTTTGAATCCTGAAGTATGATAGACTATCAAGTTTCAATCTTGTTTTGATTTGAATCCATTAGCTCTAAAAATTTTGGTTCTTTCCTTTCAAAATCAATTTATCATTCAAAATTATAGAACTTGAGTTACCCTTATTTTGACACAACTAATCTCCTTGTTGTTGGGGTTGAACACACAAACGACAACATGTGTTCTTCCGGATCTTGTGTTAAGAGTAGGCAAGCAAGAAATCACATCAAATAAAAAAACCTTGCAGGAAAGAACAAACAAAAAAAGAAAACGCCAGATTTAACGAGGTTCGGCAAACGTGTCTACGTCCTCGGGAGCCACACCAGAAAGTTTTGATTAATTAAAGAAGAATACAATGCTCGCAATAGGCCACACTCTCTCTAAGATCTCTGATCTCAAATTGCCGTCAAAACCTTCTCAAAGACGTCCTCACATAACCCTAAAAACGTTTTAGGAAATATATATATACATATCCCAAAAACAGAATCCAACCCGAATAAAGAAACTGCCAGACCCGACTTCGGTCGACCGATAGTATTGCATCGGTCGACCGGTTGATCACCATTGGTCGACCGATAGCAGCTTCGGTCGACCGTCCAAAACTCTGTTTTCTATAGGGTTCTCGTGCACGTTTTTCGGTCCATCGGGACAAGCCCATCGGTCGACCGACCTGAAACTCTTGTACTTTTTCTTGACTTCGCATCGGTCGACCAACGGGCTTGTGTCGGTCGACTGATAAGGGAATTTTTGTGCAGTTTGTGATTTTGATTCCAGGTTTGATTCTCCACTCCCGAAACTAACAATCTCTTACTTGGAGACCAAACCGCTATCAACGAGCTCTCCCGAACTTCCGCCATCTTCACAAACATCTTCTCCTACCCGGAAAAATTCCATTCTTCAATCATTATCATCGTGACAATCCCGTCTATCCTCTTAGTGTGGCTCCGCCTTCGTCTTCTACGCGTGAAGGTCAACTAAAGTTACGCACAACTCTAGTTTCTCGATAATCATTGCTTTCGTCAACATATCTGTAGGATTTTAGCTTTCCAAAACTTCTCCAACTGTAACTTCTCATCCTCTATCAGCGAGCATATGAAATGGTAACGTACATTGATGTGCTTCGTTTTAGCGTGATATACTGGATTCTTGGCAATGTGTATAGCACTCTAGCTATCACAATAAAGAGCGTCGTTCCTCTGCTTCAAACTCAGCTCTTCCAGGTACCCGGTCAATCAAATCATCTCCTTATTGGCTTCAGTCACTGTTACATACTCTGCCTCAGTCGTGGACAATGTTACTATCTTTTGCAAATATGAGACCCAACTCACTGCTATCGACGCTAAGGTATAAACATACCCCATTGTACTTCGCCTCATATCATGATCACCAGTGAAATCTGCATCCACGTATTCCTATAGTATCAATTTCTTCCTCCTGAAACACAGTGACATATTCGTAGTTCCTCTCAATTATCGTAATATCCACTTCACGGTCTTCCAATGTTGTTTTCCTGGATTGCTTGCAAACCTGCTCACAACTCCTACTATATGGGTGATATCCGACCTTGTGCAAATCAATTGCGTACATAAGACTACTAATGACTGATGAATATGACACTCTGCTCATATGTTTCCTCTCTGTATTTGTCTTGGGTGATTGCTCCTCAGATAACTTGAATTGACTTCTAAGGGGCTTGTCAACGGGCTTGACATTCTCCATGTTGAATCTCTGAAGTACATTCTCGATGTATTCAGCCTGACTCAACTTCAACGTCCCTTCAGATTCATCTCGACTGATTCACATCCTAAGAATTTGCTTCATTGCACCCAGATCCTTCATAGCAAACTCTTTCGCTAACTGCTTTTTTAATTTATTTTTCTCTTCTAAATACGATCCTGCAACTAACATGTCATTAACATACAATAATAACACGATATAGCTAGACTTGAACCTCTTGAAGTAGCAATAATGATCTGAATTGCATCTTCCATAGCCATTGCTCTGCATGAAGTTATCGAACTTTTTATACCATTATCTTGGAGCCTGTTTCAAACTTCTCGGAGCCTGTTTCAAACCATACAAGCTTTTCTTGAGCTTACACACCATCTCTTTCTTTCCTTCTTCTACAAAGCCAACAAGTTGTTTCATGTAGATTTTTTCATCCAACTCATCATGAAGAATGATAGTCTTCACATCTAACTGTTTAAGATAAAGATTTTCAACAACTACTAAGCTCAACATCATTCTAATGGTTGTAAACTTCACGACGGGGGAAATATCTCTGTATAGTCCACTCCTTCCCGCTGTTGGAACCCTTTTAACTAATCTGGCATTGTATCTCTTACTTCCATCACTCTCCTGCTTGACTCGGTAGACCCACTTGTTATGTAAGGTTTTTTCTGTGCAGATAGTTAGGCTAACTCTCATGTCTCATTCGAGTGGAGAGAATCCATCTCTTCTTGCATCGCATGCTCCTACTGCTGAGATTCACTAACTTACATAGTCTCCTCATAGCATTCTGGTTCTTCACTATCTGTCAAAAGTAATTAATCAAGTGATGAAAGATATCTGAGAATTAGTTTGGGTACCCTGAATGACCTCCTAAGCTCCACATCCTGGGTAGTAGTCTCTGTACCTAGAGTCTTTTTCGTTTTTCGATCAGAACTGACACAGTCTCTCATCTAGAAGTTCTTCCAAATTCATGTACTCAGATCCACATACATCCTTAGTGCTGCTCCCACTGCTTTGGCTATCATTGGCATTATCCTTGTACATCATATCTTCATTGAATATCACATCTCTGTTCCTGATGATTTTCCTGTTCTTCTCATCCCAAATACGATATCCGAACTTATCAATGTCGTATCTAATGAATGTACACTTCTGTGACTTAGCTTCTAGCTTGTCCCTGACATGGTCACTGATATGAACATATGTCACGTAACTAAATACTCGTAAATGTGAGAGATTAACCTTCTTATCACTCCAAACCTCTTCTGGAATCCTAAAATCTAATGAAACCGATGGCCCATGATTAATCAGATAAGCTGTCGAATGCATTGCGTCCGTCCAAAACATCTTAGGTAGATCTGCATGTAAACGCATGCTCCTCTCACACTCTGTCAACGTCCTGTTCATCCTCTCTGCAATGCTATTTTGTTACGGTGTCCCTGAAGTAGTCCTCTCCAAACGAAACTCGTTTAGACCACAAAACTTCTTAAACTTATCCAACTCATATTCTCCATCATTGTCTAATTTCAGACACTTCACTTTCAGATCTGTCTCGTTCTCTACCATGGTTTTCCACTTTTTGAAGATCTCGAACACCTCTGACTTGTGTTTCATGAAGTATACACACACCTTCCTCGAGTGATCGTCGATAAATGTGACATAATACACCAAACCGTCAAGAGAAGATATGCTAGCTGGACCCCAAATATCTGTATGGACAAGCTCTAGCTTTTGATCTTTAGGTGGTCTTTTATTTTTCTGAAAACTGACCCTCTTCTGCTTTCCATAGATGTAATCCTCGCAAACACCAATTTTAACTGAATCGATGCGGGTTAGCTTTCCCTGTGAGTGTAAAATCTTCATACCCTTCTCACTCATGTGTCACAGCCCACTGTACCACAGATCTGCACTCTCCTTGCCAGTTATAATTGCGAGGGTGTCACTCAAATGTGAAGTAAGGTAGAGAGTTCATGTTTTGTTAACGTGGACAACCACCATAGTACCGTTGGAGATCTTCCACGAATCCCCGGTGAATGTTGAAACATAGCCTTTCGTTCCAAGCTGGCCAAACAAAATAAGATTCCTCTACAGTTTCGGTACATATCTAGCGTTCTTCAAATTCAACTTAGAACCATTCATCTGAATCTGCACGTCGCCTTTTAAATAATACTATAAGGCTCGTTGTCCCCCAAGTATACTTTTCTAAAGTCCCTTGCTATATAGTTCTGAAGAAGCTTTTTATTAGCAGTGATATGGAATGAGGCTCCTGAATCAATAACCCATGAGTCGGAGTCGATGTCCATAGCAAGGATCAAAACATCTTGCACGATATGAGCCTCCTGTTCATTCGCATCATTCTTTGACGCTTTGCAGACTGAAGACATATAACCCTCCTGATCGTAGTTCCAACACTTTCCTTTGATAGGCCTAACCTTCGAGTTCGACCTCTTCTTCTTCGACTTAGACCGATTCTTGTTCTGGTTACCCTTCTTCTGGCTTCGACCTCTCTGCTCAATATTTAGGATTGAACCTGAACCTTCTGATTCAGACGATTTTCTTCTAACTTCCTCGGATAGAATCATGCTGACAATCTCGCTCAGCTTCAACTTCTCTTTCCCCGTCGAGTTGCTAATTACGATCACGTAATCTGCCCAACTATCCGACAGCTACGATAGAATCCATAGGGCCTGTACTTCATCATCAAATGTGATGTCGACGGAGATAAGTTGATCAACGATCATGTAGAACTCGCTGAGATGCAATGTGAAGGAGTATCATTCTACCATCTTGAGGTTAAAGAGTGTTGACGAGATGCACCTTATTTGTGGCTGACGGTTGCTCATACATCTTCACGAGCGTTTTCATAAGCCCCACCGTCATCTTCTCCTTCAAAATATTATGGGTGAGTGATTTGGCAAGCGACAACCGAATCTGCCCTAGATCCTTCCGATTCAGTATTTCCCAGTTCTCGTCTGATTCCTCTTTCTTCTTTCCTTTAGCTTTTTCCATCAACGGATGGTAAAGATCCTTCTGGTATATATAGTCTTCCATCTGTGACTTTCAGTAGGCGAAGTCTTATCCATCAAACTTCTCAATCTTTGATTTGATTTCTTCTGTCATCTCTTAACACAAACTTTTGTTGAACGAAGCTCTGATACCAGTTGTTGGGGTTGAAGACACAAACGATAATCCGTACCCTTTCGGATCTTATGTCAAGAGTAGGCAAGTAAGAAATCACAGCAAATAAAAGAAAACTTACAGGAAAGAACGAACAAAAGAAGAAAATATCAGATTTAACGAGGTTCGGCAAACGTGCCTACGTTCTCGGGAGCCACAGAAAGTTTTGATTAATTGAAGAAGATTACAATGCTCGAAATATGCCACTCTCTCTCTAAGATCTCTGATCTCAAAGTATAGTCAAACCCTCTCAAAGACGTCCTCACATAACCCTAAAAATATTTTAGTAAACATATATATACACTGTTCGCGGGAAAATTTGGGTCTTTCTTCATTACTGATGTCATTGTACACTCTTGTAATAGTTTATCGATTACAAAGATCCAGTCTTTTTATAAGATCCGGTTACAATGAAAATCAAATAAAAAGAAATGAAAATTACAACTTTGTTTCCTTGTTTGTCGAACGAATCGCGAGCTCCTGTTTTGCGGTCACTCGCTTTGTGTGGGTTCTTTGCCTGCGCCGGGGTTGTTTGCCGTGGACCACCGCATGATCTCGATCCGATCGGATCTACACGATATGACGGGTATTATCTCACGAAGGAAATAATA
>BQKN01067757.1:139621-186909 GCA_022839385.1 Asparagus kiusianus | reverse complement strand
ATATATAAGAGAGTGTATACTTATATATACTTATCTAAGAGAGAGTATACATATATAAGAGAGAGTATACTTATATATACATATATACTAAGAGAGAGAGTATATATAAACATACATACATACATTATACATATATAAGAGAGAGTATTCTTATATATACTTATATAAGAGAAAGTATACTTATATATACTTATATATATATACTTATATAAGAGAGAGTATATATATACACACATATAAAATAATATACACATATAGAAATATTATACATATTATATATATTTCTATATACATATATTATACATATATAATATAATACATAAAAATAAAAAAATAATCCAGGCCGGGCCGGGCACCAAAGAGCCGGCCCGGAGCCGGACTTGGCCCAGGTTTCCGGGCCGAGGTCGGGCCGGGCCGCGGCCCGGCCGGGCCCGGGCCGCGGCCGGGTTTGGACAGCCCTAGTTTCCCCCCTAATATCTGCAATATTAAGATTTTGATACCTATTATGGCGAGTAAAAGTGCTTTGTTTTCTTCCCCTTTCTTGTTCATTCCTAGTCCAATTTGAGGTTAGTGATGATAATGATTGGGAGAGAGCAGTGATAATTATACATCTAAGACAATTACAGCAAAGTCAATGTTGATTAGAAGGTAAATACAGGTACTGTTGGATTGCTTGTTCGTATGCCTTCATCACACTGTTGAAATTGGAGCATCCGTTGTAGCTCCTACACTAAAAGAGAAATTGTGATTAACTTGAAAAGGAGCTATCTGAAAGCAGAAGGTATTCTACCTCTTCTCTTCGAATTTTTGTTTCTCTTGACCAAATCTTGGTTGTAGTAATTGTACGAACTCAATGCAGAAATCATTCTCTTCAGTTAAAAAAGGCATATATTTATTTTAATCTGTAGAGTTTAATTGAGATGGTTAGGGGGCATTGTTGCTTCTGAAACCTGATTTACATGGAGAAAACATAGCACTGGGACCTAGAATTGAACGTGCCTACTCTGGCAGCGGCCTTATAGGCTGAAGCCCTATGCTATAATCAGCCGCATATTGAAGTTGTGTCAAAAAAATAGAAAAAATAGAGACGAGAAAGGGAGGTGATTAGGGTTTTAGAGATTGACTGTAATCTTTGTTGATTAGTGGCGGAATTGTTATGGTATATTCCGAGGACGTAGGTAATCACATTGATTGTTGAAACTTGTTAAATTCTTGTGAATCTGTCGCTGTTTTCTCTTTCATTTTCATTTATTCCTTCCGGGGCGCGTATTATTCTGTTGTGTTGCTAACATATTTAACTATTTTGCTGCTAACATATATAAAATTTCGTTACATGTAGTCATAAATATACAGTTGACCTATCTCTTCCATTATTTGTTATGTTTGTGTAGAACAGTATACATTAGCTATTTTTTGAGTAGGTCCTGACAGAAACGCTCTTATGGGCAGCTCCTACACTAAAAGAGAAATTGCTAACATATCAATGACTATTCCTTTAGTTTTGTCTGAGGACTTCCTTTTTGCAGACAACGGGTCGAAAACAACAAATACACTTTCATACTAGAGTTCAATCCTTGCAGAAGACGAGAATCTTTAATCATATGAGAAATGTTTCTGAGGAACATCATAGAAGGTGAGGATTATTTTAAAATTCAATGGTTTCATTTAACATAGGAATTATTTTTCTTTTTTTACTCGTAATGCAACACTTCTTTGGTTTTACATTTTTACAGTACTTAGATTTATATAATTGAACTATCTCTCCTTTTTTCACTCTCTATAATATTCTTGTTGTTCCACTGTTATCTTGACACGTTAGCTTTTAGAGAAGATGAGGCAAACTAGGTTTCTTTTTTCAAACTTTTACCTTTCATCTTTCTTTGTGCATGGTTGGCTTTGAAAGATATGTATCCTGCCACGCGACTTATGACTTAATCACTGACAAACTACTGTAGCAATTATACCAAAATGAGATTTCTGATGTAATTCTTGACACAACTTTTGGATTGGAATAGATGGAATTTTCAAAGCTTTAAGGGCTTCTTACAGTTTATAATAGGAAATATTCTTCTATTCCAGTATCCATCCAGAACCGCAGAAAATGCTCAGAGAATGTCTATGGATGATCAACTCTATGTTATATCACTGTAACTGTATAAGTTGAATCCTTGTTTCCTTTCCTCCTGGTTGATATATATGATTTTAGGTAGTATTTTCTTACGGTTCAGTAAAGACTCTGTTTACCATTCATACTTGTATCTGAAACCCAAAATTTAGGAGAATAAGTTCTCTATTAGGTTATATAAACTTCTGATGCTTTCTCGCAACATCTGTAACAGGTACTTCAGCCTTGTTTGTGCAGCATCTCCAGGTATGTATTCTTTTTCACCCCCCACCCCCAAAACAAAAGAAAAGCAATAAAATAATGATAATAGTAATGTCATCCCCGTGTATCTCCTAATGATTGTCTGTTCATTAAGCTTCTATAATCTGTTTATATCCTGATTTAAATTCACATTAGGTTTGGAAATTGGACATGATACCAACTCCAAGTCTCAATCTAAGGACTTCACAGTTTTTGCTCTTACACATGAAGATAGAGATATAAAGGTATTATAATGTTTGTTGCAATTTCATTTCATTTTATTGCGATAAAGTTCAAGAATAGAATTCTTACATGGTATGTAGTTGTTCAATTTCATGAAGGTGGCCTATTATCCTGTTTTTCTTAATCAGAACATCAGCTGATGCAATGTGCTTATAAAAGAGCAGGTGAGAGTCGATGCATCTGGTTCAAAGACACAAGCTATCTTCGATGATGTTTTCTCCAAGCTAGTAGAGGCTGCACAACCTATTCCAGGTTTTAAAAGATTGAAAGGAGGTACCTTTGCTTGCTTTTAGTTATTTCACATACTGTTGATCGAAGTCAAATATGTATGTTGCTTGGAGGAAGATAATGTGATACTGATGTGATCATGCCTCACAACCTAAAACGATTTCATCATTCAGCGGTATCTTCAAAATTTTGACTGAGATTATGATATTTTTCTTATGTTGGAATTTGTACTATTTTAATTTTCTCCCTTGTGCAAGTACTCAAAGGCAGTCTGTTTCCTTTTATGTATCTACAGAACATTGCTTAACTTGGGTCCGGATCCTCTCCACTGCCAAGAAAATAGTGGAGAGACCACTACGGCACTACCTTATGGCAATCATTTATTATCTAGTGGATAATTGTGATTTTTCTTTGAGTGCAAATTAGTAATGAATTCAATTCATCGGGGGCATGGCGAGTGCTAGATTTGGTAGATTTGGTAGTGGAGAGGATCCAAATTCGTATAGCATCTGTGTAGCATCTTGTAAGAGTATTATTTTCTCTTGGCATTCCTCCATGAACAGAATATATTCTGCCATTTCCCCTTAATATCCTTTACTAAATTGACTTTTTTGGGCAATTTACGGATCTATCATTAATGCTCTTTCCATGCTTCAAATTCTTTGCTTTATTTATTCTTCTGTAATGATTATCTTGTTTATCGGAACTTGTTAGAAGATAACTAACCCTGTTATTCTTGGTTTATGTTTCCCTATGCATCACGAACAACTTGAAATTCAGGTAATACACCGGTGTAAGTTACCTACTTGAACCATCGCCTTTATCTAATTTATGTATTCATGCAAACTGAAGTTTTCTTCAACTTTAGATCCCTAAAGATATCCTCCTTGACATTCTTGGACCGTCCAAAGTTAATTAAGCACTCAATCAAGAAAATTATCAATTCCACTACAGCTGAATGCGTCACAAAGGTACTGCTTATTTTTCTTGTATTGCAAATTACTTGCTACCATTGTTGAAAAGTAAACTTGATTTTGGATCAAGTTTAATTATTGGATCAATGATCCAATTATCACTTGTTGGGCCAAAACCCAATACTTGATCCAAGTTCTAGAGTTTTCTCTAGAAATATCTAAACATCTCCACCTCCTTAAAATGTTCTAGAAAATTATAGAGAATGAATATCTAGATATTTCTCTAGATAATTGTAATATAAAATTCTAGATATTATGCTAGAACTCTCTAGATTTAGGATTAAAATATTCTAGATATTTTGTACTTTGGATGTTATAAATACCTCCCCTTCCCTCTCATTTGTAATCAAGAAGTTCCAAGTTGTTCTAAGGTGTTAAAGAAATAAAATTCTTCTTCTTCCTAAATTTTTCTATTGTTTCCCGAATGCTTAAACACTTTCTCCATCACCTCCAAATATTTCTTCCCAACAAAGTGGTATCAGAGCTAGAAAATTCCCTTGAAGATGGCGAGTAACGGTGTTCCCTTTCAAGTCCCGATGCTCACAAAGAGCAACTACGATAATTGGAGTCTAAGAATGACGGCTATCCTAGGAGCACATGACGTGTGGGAGATAGTCGAGAAAGGCTTCATTGAATCGGAGAATGATGATAGTCTATCTCAAACTCAAAAAGATAGTTTGAGAGACTCAAGGAAGAGAGACAAGAAGGTCTAGATGAAGATATATTCGAGAAGGTCGCGGGAGCAAAGACGGCCAAAGAAGCATAGGAGAAGCTTCAAACTTCTTACAAGGGAGCAGATCAAGTCAAGAAGGTACGTCTTCAAACTCTAAGAGGAGAATTTGAAGCGTTGCAAATGAAGGAAGGTGAACTCGTCTCCGATTACTTCTCAAGAGTTTTAACGGTTACTAATAACCTAAAGAGAAATGGCGAGAAATTAGATGAGGTGAGAATCATGAAGAAGGTTCTTAGATCGTTGGATCCAAAATTTGAGCATATTGTCACTGTTTGAAGAAACAAAGGATTTGGAGGCTATGACGATGGAGCAACTTCTTGGGTCGTTATAAGCTTATGAAGAAAAGAAGAAGAAGAAGGAAGATATTGTAGAACAAGTACTTAAGATGCGGAGTGATCAAACTAAAGAAGAAAGCGGACGAAGTTATCAAAGACGAGGTGGCGGTCAAGTCCGAGGACGAGGTCGTGGATATGGAAATGGACGAGGTTGGAGGCCTCATGATGACAACACCAACCAAAGAGGAGAAAGCTCATCAAGAGGTCGTGGGAGAGGAAATCAAAAATCAAGGTACGATAAGTCAAACGTTAAATGCTATAATTGTGGAAAGTTTGGACACTATGCTTCCGAATGCAAAGCTCCGAACAATAATAGAGTTGAAGAGAAGTCCAATTATGTTGAAGAAAGAAGCCAAGAAGATGATATGCTATTGATGACTTACAAGAAAGATGAACAAGATGAGGTTCACAAGTGGTACCTCGATAGCGGTGCAAGCAATCACATGTGCGGGAAAAGAAGCATGTTCATGGAGCTTGATGAATCGGCGAAAGGAGAATGAGATTGGAGATCAAATAATGAAGACTACAACTTCTTTCCACATGTTGAAGAAGATGAATTGGAGCAACCAAGAGAGGAGCCTGTTACCCCCACCAACTTCACCAACAACAAGTTCTCAAGAAGATGAAAATTCGAGCAAAAGGACTCCACGTTTCAGAAGTCTTCAAGAACTTTACGAGGTAACTGAAAATCAAGACAATCTTACTTTATTTGCGGGTTGTGAGCCCATGAATTTCGAAGAAGCTATGAAGAAGAAGACATGGAGAAATGCAATGGATGAAGAGATCAAGGCAATACAAACGAATGAGACATGGGAGTTAGCTTCACTTCCAAATGGGCATAAGGTGATCGGTGTGAAGTGGGTGTACAAAGCAAAGAAGAACTCTAAAGGAGAAGTTGAAAGATACAAGGCAAGATTGGTGGCAAAAGGTTAGAGTCAAAGAGCGGGAATCGACTATGACGAGATATTCGCTCATGTTGCTCGTCTAAAAACTGTTAGATTAATCATTTCATTAGCAGCACAAAACAATTGGAGGATACATCAAATGGATATCAAATCAGCCTTCTTAAATGGAGATCTTGAAGAAGAAGTTTACATTGAGCAACCACAAGGCTACATAATCAAGGGAGAAGAAGATAAAGTCTTGAGGTTAAAGAAGGCGCTTTATGGGTTAAAACAAGCACCAAGAGCTTGGAATACTCGAATTGATAAGTACTCCAAGGAGAAAAGTTTCATCAAGTGTCCATATGAGCATGCACTCTATATCAAAACTCAAAACAATGATATATTGATTGCATGCTTGTATGTAGATGACTTGATATTCACAGGCAACAATCCAAGTATGTTCGAGGAATTCAAGATGGAGATGACGAAGGAGTTCGAGATGATCGATATTGGATTGATGTCTTACTACCTTGGAATTGAAGTAAGACAAGAAGATAATGAAATTTTCATTACTCAAAAAGGCTATGCTAAAGAGGTTCTTAAGAAGTTCAAGATGGATGACTCGAATCCAGTAAGCACGCTAATGGAATGTGGAGCCAAATTGTCAAAGCAAGAAGAAGGAGAGAGTGTAGATCCAACACTATTTAAGAGCTTGATTGGAAGCCTACGCTACTTAACGTGCACAAGACCTGACATCCTATATGCAGTTGGAGTTGTGAGCCGATACATGGAGCATCCATCAACAACTCATTTCAAGGCAGCTAAAAGGATACTTCGCTATATCAAAGGTACCATAAACTTTGGCTTATATTACTCTGTTTCTGACGATTACAAGCTTGTTGGATTTAGCGATAGCGACTGGGATGGAGACGTAGATGACCGAAAAAGCACAAGCGGATTCGTGTTCTTCATTGGAGATACAGCTTTTACATGGATGTCAAAGAAGCAACCAATTATCACCCTTTCTACTTGTGAAGCGGAGTATGTAGCGGCTACGTCATGTGTTTGCCATGCTGTTTGGTTACGGAACCTGTTAAAGGAGTTGAGTTTGCCACAAAAGGAGCCAACGAAGATCTTAGTGGATAATAAGTCAGGAATAGCTTTGGCGAAGAACCCAGTCTTCCATGATCGAAGTAAGCACATTGACACTCGTTATCACTACATTAGAGAGTGTGTTACCAAGAGGGACGTTCAATTGGAGTACGTGAAGACGAATGATCAAGTAGCTGATATCTTCACCAAGCCTCTCAAGCGCGAAGATTTTATCAAGATGAGGAGGTTGCTTGGAGTAGCAAAATCAAGTTTAAGAGGGGGTGTTGAAAAGTAAACTTGATTTTGCATCAAGTTAATTCTTGGATCAATAATCCAATTATCACTTGTTGGGCTAAAACCCAATACTTGATCCAAGTTCTAGAGTTTTCTCTGGAAATATCTAAACATCTCCACCTCCTTAAAATGTTCTAGAAAATTATAGAGAATGAATATCCAGATATTTTTTCTAGATAATTGTAATATAAAATTCTAGATATTATGCTAGAACTCTCTAGATTTAGGATTAAAATATTCTAGATATTTTGTACTTTGGAGGTTATAAATACCTCCCCTTCCCTCTCATTTGTAATCAAGAAGTTCCAAGTTGTTCTAAGGTGTTCAAAAGAAATAAAATATTCTTCTTCCTAAATTTTCTATTATCTCCCGAATTCTTAAACACTTTATCCATCACCTCCAAATATTTCTTTCCAACAACCATTACTATAAAGGAAATACTTTTTCCTTTTGCTACTTAATTTCTGGTGAATGGCTAGTTAACAATCTAGGAAGATGGAAAATTTTCTTTTGGCCCCTCATTAGAGAAGAGTTGTGGGAAAAGGATAAAGAAGGAGATAAATAACTGGTAAAAAAACACAGGAATGCCATTCATTGATTCCATGGTTTTTCTTTCCCTCGCTTCCTTAGGAATTAATATCACCTTAAAGTGGATTTTTCCTCTCTCTACTGATGCATATAGAAAGGTCCTATGAGATAACATTTCTTGGTAACTTGAAAAAAAAAACTGAGCTAAGAATCGCCATAGTATGTGTTACTAGAATTGCAATAAGTTGCTAATTTAAAATTATGATGTTGCTATCAGTGTACCGATCTTCTGAACCTTCAAAAGATGTTTTCCATTTAAATTATAGGTATAATGAGTCATTTTGCAATGCTACAGGAAGGTTTAAAGGTCAGCAAGGATCTGAGAGTTGAGCAGAGCTATGAAGAGCTTGAACAAATATTTGTTCCTGGAAAAGAATTTGGCTTTGATGCAGCCATCCAGCTTCAAGAAAACAAGAAGATGCAGATTTAAATGTACATGATGTAGGTATAACTTAATAATTAATGTTCTGCTTTGTTCCCCATAAATAATGTAAATTGATGATGTGCAATGTTTAGTTTCTATGTTTTGCCTGTGGGAATTTCTTTGGACTAACAGTTCATGGAGAAAAAGAAAAAACACTTCATGGAGTAGTTTTATGGATCACTTGCACCGTTGCCGTATCTATCCTGTTAACTTTTTGATGTCACCAAAATCAAATCAAATAAAATAATACTAATACTAATAAATAAATAAAACTTCTGTTAACCTTTTATTATAAATTTCCTAGGAATTGTGGTATTTATAATCCTTAAAAGTAAAGTTATTTGAGGGGAAATGTCATTTTCAGGGGTTGCATGTAGGAGTGGTAAATAAACAAATTGAATCGATTACTAAGATATTTGTATTTGTATTTCTCTTAAATTATCGAATATGAACCCAAACTCGAATATCCATGTCTAGAGTTTTTCGAGGTCGAATTCGAATACTATGTATTTGATAAATATTCATGAATATTTATCGAATGTAAAAATATATTTATTCTGCTAAAGAACTTAATTTTTAATTAGTATTTAAATTCATAAGTGACAATTATTATATAGTTATGATGTATATATATTTTATCTGAATATTTCATTAGAAAACTTATTTAAGATTTTAAGGCTCTCAAAATTAGTATATAGAATTTAAGTAGAAAATATAAGTGGATTGAAGATGTAACATCATATGTGTAACAATACAAATTATGAGTGCTCAAATTTTAAATGAATATTTGATAAGCAAATAAATCGAATATACATTTAGTTAAATTATATTTGTTAATGAACTCGAATACTAAATATTATTTGTTTAGTGTTAAATGAACTTCCAAATCAAATATGACCAAATAGTTAATCAAACAATTAACCAACTATTTGTTAATTATTTGGTTGTTTCCTCCCATAGTCACATGTTTTCTATAATCAACAATATGGAATATCATTCTTTTTGTGAAATGCCATACTCTGAACAAGGTCATGATTACGGCAAATTTGCTAATTGTCAAAGGACCATTTGAAAGACCATAATACCACTAGGAAGTGCTCCAATACCAATTGAAAAGCACCTTGGGGGGGCGGGGGCGCCCCCCCGCCCCCCCCCGGTGAATAGGGTTTATACTAATCCAATCCGATTTATGCTAATTTAAAACTAATTAATAAATATACTGGCAAGTATAATATGTGACAAGATATATATGTAAGGATATACAAATAACACAATGGTGAAACAAACAAATGTAAACAATATAGTGGACAAACTAAATAATGAGACAATGATGATATGAGCAACGAGCACAAATATAAATGAACGCCAATGCAAACTCAAACACAATTAAATGATAACGGAGTTCGGACCTTTCATCCTACGTCTCCGCTCCCCACTCCCGGGGAGAAATCCACTATCACACCAGGTTTTTGACACTCACTCAAAAACATTTACACCTCACATTTGGTTTTCTAGCTTACCGAAAACTTTACAACCTCACACTCTTACAATCTCACTTTACATCCTCTAAGTGTTGGTCTCTAATCCGTGTCTCCCTCAAGTGTTAGGAATTACTATCTATCTCTAGGCATTACCACCTACTTCACTCCTCTTGGGACGACCCCGTCTCTCACCACACACTCTTCTCCGTGTACAAGTGTATTACAAAGTGATATACACAATTAAACACGAATACAAAGATTTGTTCTCTAAACAAGGTGCTAACTCAATTAAGCTTAACTCAATGTTACAAACTCACAACCCCAAATATACTATGTATGAAATACTAAAAGCTCAAGTGGGTGTGTGTAACAAAGAGAATAAATCAAAACTAAACTCAAATATGAAATCTAGCTTAATAACAATGATAATCAAACAAGTATATAAATATAAAGCTAGAGTTTGAGTTTAGAAAACTTCTCCAATGAATGACAAGAGAGAGGGAGAGAGATGAGTTGAAGCTCAAACACCAAAGGATGATATCTTCTAGCTCTTGTGAAAATTTCTTCACAAACTTGTAAACAAACTTTAAACCCTTAAACAAAACTTAAACCCTTGTAAAACTTGTTTAAAAACTCTCTTGGTTAGTAATAGAGCTAGGTATAAGGGGTATATATAGGAGACCCCAAAACACAACAAAAACCTAGTAAAAAGACAAAAAAACCCGAAAAATAAGGAGTTTGGAAATATAGCTGTTACAGTGTTATAAGTCGACTTACGTTGTTTATAAGTCGACTAATAAACTAGCCGTTACAAGCTCAGACAACACACATAAGTCGACTTACGGGAATCATAAGTCAACTTACAATATCATAAGTTGACTTGTAATTTTATAAGTTGTAGTAGAAACTTTCTGCTAATTCTAGAGCAGTTCATAAGTCGTCTTGCTCATGGCATAAGTTGACTTAAAAACATGCACATACACTGATCATGTTGAAATCTGATTTTTAAAGTGCCTATAAAAATAACAAATAAATTCAAAAAAATATAAAACTTTGGAAAATGCTTGTAAACATGAAAATAAACATGTTTCAAAAATTGGTTTTCAAATAGCACCCCCCATTTGTAAAATATCATCATTTAGCAAATATGTCCAAAACATGAAAACATGAGATATTTGAATTTTGATGTTTTGACATAAACCAAGTTTTGAAACTTTGTAAAACAAATTTATAGACTTGATTAAAGATATAAACTATTGTCGTTAAGTCTATAAACCAAAAACTCAATATTATGAAAAAAATAAAGTTTTGCACAATATATGCATTTAACAAAATGATATATATGAAACATAAAATATGTATATGAATGTATATTTGTTTCATATCTACAAAGCTAAACCAAATCAAAACAATAAATATAAAATATGTAATTTCATATTTATATATAAACTTGAAAACTAAAATATATATGTATATATATAACTATATATATACATAGAAACCAAAAACTAAAATATGTGTGTGTGTGTGTGTGTATACATAGAAACCAATAAAATGTATGTGTATATGATATTGAGCTTAAAGTACAAACACACATAATATAAAACCTAAACTAATATACCAAGTAATGATTTTGATCTTCAATAAGCTCTTTTTGGTAAACATGCGGATGAAGCTTGAACTTGAATCTTTAACTTGATTTGCATTGTTTCATACCGATATTCTGCCAACTTCCATTGATATGATCGTTGTGACGCAATTCCATCCAACCTTCAACATATTGTTTGTCTACAATAATACAAAAACACAAACACTAGACAAACAACATTAGTAATAAATTGTTTGTTAAACATTATCAAAACAAAAATACCAACACTATTTTGCACCATAACTTAAAATTATTGTGAGAGTTGAGATTCATAATTTTTTTTGCTTAAAACCATGCTCTTGCCAAGTCAGGGCTGTTTTGTTTTGTTCTTTTTTTTAAATATATATATTGAAATCCAAACTCTTTATGGCTAGTAGATTGTGAACCTGGATCCGTCTAATATGAGGTTAATGAACTTTTCAACCACACCAAAATGAGTTGAGGTGAATGGGTCCCTCTTAATAATACCAATCATACTATATATATTTTTGGGGTGTTTTTCCACATTGGTCCCTAATATCATTCCTATTTTGAATAGGCCCCTCAAATCATGGAAGTTACTATTAGATCCCACAATTATTGAGTTATTTTAAAGTTAGCCCCCCAAATATTCCTATTAGGTTACTCAATTCTTAATCTATTTTAAAATTAATCCCTCCAATCAAGAGCAGAAGTAGCAGTTGAAAGGATTACCAAGTAAAATCTATTATTTTGGACTAGTAGCTCCTCCAATGCTCATACATATTTTTTTCAATCTTGATCTCTCCAATCACTATTTATATTCTTCAGTGGAGGGACAAATTTAAAAATAAGTCAATGAGTGAGAGATCTGATAGAGGTTTCCATGATTTGAGTGATTAATTCAAAATATGAAAGATGTAAGGGTGAACATGGTGACTCAATTATGGAACAATTTATTATAAAAGGTCTAATATCTTCTACTCTCGTAGGTGATGGTTTAACTGTTGGCCTTCTTATTTTGATGATGATTTACAAACAATTTACATCTAATGTTGTTTGTCTAGTATTCGTGTTTTGTATTTATTCTAGGCAAACAACAGGTTAGAGGTTGGATGGATTGCGCTTTAACGATCAAATCCAATGGAGGTTGGCGGAATTGTGGAGTGAAGCTTATGCAATTCAAGTTCAAGATCCAAGTTCAGCTTCATCCGCATAGTGTACCAAGTCAAGCTTATTGAAGATCAAGATCAGCTTGGGTAATCTAGTTTAGGCTTTATATTATGTGTGTTAGATACTCTAAGCTCAATATCATATACACACATATTTTATTGGTTTCCTTGTATATATATGTAGTCATATATATATACAACACAAGTTTTGGTTTTTATGTTTATAAATATGAAATTACATATTTCATATTTATTATTGTGATTTGGTTTAACTACTTAGATATGAAACAAATATATTTTCATATACATACTCATATGTTTTATTTTCTATTGTATTTGTAAAAATATTGTATTCTTACTTTTTGAACTTAACAATAATCATATACATATTTTATTAAGTTTACATAATCATTGTGCAAAGTTTCAAAACATGGTTTAGCCTAAATGTCAAAATTCATATGTTTACATTTTCGTGTTTTGGACTATTTTGAAAAATGATGATATTTTTTATTTGGGAAGTCCTTTTTGTAAACCAGTTTTTGTAGCATGTTTATTATAATGTCTACAATCATTTTCTAAAGTTTTACATTTTTAGAATTTATTTGATATTTTTAAACAGTGTTTTAAAATCAGCATTTTACTTTCAAACTGTCTATTTCATATATCAGTTCACAGTCGACCGCCACGGTCGACCGTGCTTTTGTTTTTAGCCTGCGGAGCCAATAGAAACTTTCGCAGTCGACCACCATGGTCGACCGTCAGCCCGAATTTTCCCACGGTCGACCGTCAAAGTATTTGGAAGTTTTCTGAGCTTCAAAGCTGGCTCACGGTCGACCGCAAGTTTTCCACGGTCGACCGTCGTTTACTCCAACGGTTCTTTTTGTACAGAATCGTATTCCTGATTTTCTAGGATTTTTGTTGTTTTGTTTGGGGTTTTGGCTGTTGGTTTCTCTTCCTATAAAAACCCCTCAACCCCTCTTCTACACATATGAATTGGAGAAAGTTTTAAACCAGTTTAAGAGTGTTTTACAGTTTGTTTAGTTTGTTTTTGGGGTTTGCTTTTATAAAGAGGAGCTTGCATCATCTGTTGAGGAGTTCATCTTCAATATCTTCTCATCCTCTCTTTGTGTTTATAGAGAAGTTTTCTAACTCTTTTCTCTATCAATATTATTATTGATTTTCATATTCTTATTATTGCTAGTTTGCTATTTGAGTTAGATTTGATTTTACTCATTGTTTACACACCCCCACATTGAGCTTATTGTATTTTCATACATATTATATTTGGGTTGGTGAGAGTTGTAATAATTGAGTGTGAGCTTTCATTGTGTTCTCATCCATAGTAGAGAACAAACATTTATTATATTGAGCCTAATTGTGAGATCACTTTGTAATACACTTGTACACCGAGAGAAGTGTGTGGCGAGAGTCGGGGATCGTCCCAAGAGGAGTGGCGTCGGTTGACGAACCTAGGGAGAGGTTGTATCCGAGCACTTGAGGGAGACACGTCTAGTCCAACACTTGAGAGGGTGTAGAGTGGGATTACAAGAGTGTGTTAGTTGTAGAGTTTTCGGTAAACTAGAAAACCGTATTGTGTGGTGTAAACGTTATTCGGGTGAACGTAGAAAACCCGGTTGTGATAGTGGATTTCTCCCCGGGAGTGGGGAGCGGAGACGTAGGACGGAAGGTCCGAACTCCGTGATCATTTGATTGTGTTTGAGTGTGCTTTGGCGTTCATTTATATTTGTGCTCATTGCTCATATCGCCTTTATCTCATTATCTAGCTTGTCCACTACATTATTTACATTTGTTTATGTTACCCTTGTGTTTGCATATCACTGCATATATCATATAGTATATCTCTTTGCTAGGATATATCACCTTGTGTATATTACATATTCTTGCTCATAAGTAATTGGATATCATCTTGCAAGAATAATTTATTAATTAATTTTAATTGACATAAAATCGGATTAGATTAGCATAAGACCCTAATCACCCCCCCTCTAGGGTCCAACATTAACCTGTTTCTGGGACCCCTTATCGAAAATTTTGGCTCCGCCACTGGTTTGTACGACGGTGAAGTTCAACTTTAGATTTATACCAAACTATTTTAAACTATCTTTTTAATGAATATGAAAGATGAAAGGGGCTAATATGGAAAAGAGCCCAGTACATTAACGGGTTTGGATCTTGATGGGCCCGACTTTCCACAAAGAAGCCCAAGACCCGTAAGTACTTCTGAGAGTAGGAGTCAAGGAAACACTCAAAACAGCATTCTCTCGGTGACTCGCGGGTAGGGGTGCCAAATGGTTCGGATATATCCGAACCGATCCGCATCCGTATCCGAACGGATCCGGATATGGTAAGAGAATTTTGAAACCGAGCGGATACGATAACGGATATGGATCTCGTTTCGAATTTTTTTCGGATACGGATTCGAAAACAAATACGAGGATTGCGGATACGGATATCCGCAAATGTAAATGTAATAATGATTCGGGTCCAAAGTTACAAACCCGTAACCGCTACCCAAAACCCAACTTTACGACTGAAAACCCAAAGCCTCCTATATCCCACTCCGCCTTCACTCAATTTCCAGCCTCAACTCTCGTCAGATCCCGATCCGACTCCCGACCCAAGACTCCCGACCCGCCGCCGTCATCTTCGCCGGCGTCGTCTTCGTCGCTCGCCCGCCTCCAGCCGCCCGCGTCCCGCCGTCGTCAGATCCTGTCTCGGCCAGTCCGCGTTCGCCGTTCTCTCTCTAAGAATATCTGATCCCCTCCCCCCCCCCATCGCCGATTCTCAATCGTAGCTTCGAAAATGGTATGGATTCTTACAACTTTCTCTTGATCTTAGGGTTTGCGATCTGTTCGTGTTATTGTTATTATTATTTAAATTTTTTTTTTTAGATCTTTGTTTGGATCCCTGGTGGTGTATGATGCTAGATCCGTGATATAGATTAGGCGATCGACGATCGAGGCGGAGTTACTGTGATTTTGATCCATTTTTGTCTACTATTGAACTCGTTCGATTTGTTTGATGATCTGATCTGAACATCTTTGGATCTGTGTGATTAGTTTGATGTTCTGAACTTTATTAAATCCGATATTCTCCTAATTCAACTTCATTTACAAAATCATGGCATAGATCTGGATGTAATTTAGTGATTTCAATTTCTGACTAGTTTGTAGAATTTGATCCTAGATCTAGATTCTCCGTTGTTTGATTAGGGATCAAAACGTAAAAGTGTGTATATTTCCGCCTTGGTTACAGAGCATCATCTACATCATGCGGGTTCAAGGTGAAATGTTGACTGGTTGTGTTACTTGTGTACCAGGACACAACTAATTAAGCCAAACTTTCAATTTCGAATTATGGTGATTACCAAGGCATCAAATTTTGTCGAATATCCGTTTATATCCATGATCATATCCGATCCGATTCTCAAATTTCTGAACCATATCCGTTACTGATAATTGCGGATATGGTTAATATTTTTTCTTACCAAAGATGATCCGTATCCGTTTATAAAAAGCGGATATGAATATGGTAAGTGTCATATCCACCCCTACTAGCGGGAGAACTTACCCTAAAAAAACCCCACTCTATAACGCTCCTCTTTCTTCCTCGATTTCAGCAATTTCTCTTGAGATCTCATCGTCGCTAAACGAGAGAAACCGATTTCCCATTGATCAATCAAGTACTCAAACTCAATTTGAAAATGGTAATTCTTTAGTCTTTTGCTTCGATTGCTTGAATCTTTCCCTTTTGTTTGTAATTTTAATTCTGATTTTGTTAATTTTGATTTAGATTTTTAGGGTTTCTATCTCTAGTTTCTTGTCGATTCTTGATTCTTTGGATCTTTTTTTCGTTTATTTCTTGCTGTTTGGTAGTTTTGTTTTAGTTCAAGTGTCAGATTACTGCTTTTTTTTTATCAGTAGCATGAATCTTTAGGGTTTATCTCGTAATTTACATTGCAATCTTGGACTTTTGGTTTGGTTTATTTATGATCAATGTTGGAAACAATTCATTTTTTCCTATAATTTTTGGTGTTTTGAGTAGGAGAATTTGTGCTATCAGAATTCGTTAGAAATTGACTTAACAAGTTTAGCATGTAAACGGCTGTAGAAATTCTAATTTTTTCCCCCTGCTAACAGCAAATCGTAGGATAGTACCTTGATTCTTGTCTTCAATAGTTAGCATTACAAGACATTTTATAAACACAATTTTAAACATGGCCTTTAAACATAGATGAATATAAGCCTAAGTTTTCTGAAAAAGACTAAATTAAATGAACTCGTGGTGTGCTCCTAAGAATTTCTTGCTTCCACTTAATTTTGTATCATGTAAGTGCACATTCGCTACACTTTATACGCATAATCACCATTGTAGTCTTAAGTAGAAGATATATGCAATTCTCAAATTCTTCTGCAATGCTAACTTAAATGTAGTAGAGATGTATTTATAAGAAATTGGATTCACATGATTTGCATCTTTGGAAACAGATAAACATAACACATACCTTAACCTTGTGGTGATCATAATTTGAGGACAAATATGAAAGCTTCTTGCTTTCTGATTAAATGAGTTTTGTAAGGGTTTTGTCAAACTTTTGATAGGGTTCACGTAAAACAGATTTATGGGGTGCCCAAGGAAATGGGTCTCTCATTTTAATGGCAGTACCATAACACAATAAAACTTTCTTTTTGAGTGATCTATGTAGGCAGGAACAACAGCTGTAAATGAGTACTGTCAAGTTCTGTACATCAGAGTAACTCATTTACCCTCTATCTTTTCCTTATCGTATTGCACTGATTGTAACATTTTGTAAATGGATGACCATTATAACGTGTTATTTTTAGGTTCAATATCTACCTAAGTGCACCGTTCCTTTTTTACTTCCCCAATTTCAAGGGTGCCTCCTTGATCAGATCCTATTTTGATTAAGCCACATAAGAGCAGTTAATTTGATGTAAAAATAGTAGATCTTCCAAAATACTGCTTTTATGCAAGAATTCTTACATCCAAGATACTCCTTTAAAGAGTCAGACAACTTAACTCAAGATACGACATTTACCAAAAGGATAGCTCAATAGGAAAAGAAAAATCCAGAGTCTTGAAGAAATAGTCTGTTATGGTTACCAACTATCATCATGTTATTTTGAACTTTCAGTTTTGCAGCTGTTTTCTATGATGTAGAGGGTTGAAATACTTTTATCTCTATTCCAGGTTCTTCTGCAACCAGATCCATTCCTGAATGAGCTAACAAGTATGTATGAGAGGACCAAAGAGAAAGGATCTGTCTGGGTCACCCTTAAACGCTGTAAGTTAGTAACTTCTTTTTCCCTTTTTCATGATTTGATATAGTTTCTTCTTTTATGAGTGACCATTCTCTTTTACTCAATTATTTTCCTGACAATTTTTTTTACATGTCAGCATCTATGAAATGCAAGGCTAGGATAAACAAGATGAAAACTAATGAGGAAGCCATTGAGTATAGGTGCCTTGTCCGTGCCACTGATGGGAAGAAGACCATCTCCACCTCGGTATGCTTTCATTTATAACATTTACTTATGTTATTTTGTTGGGACAATTTCACTTCTATTTTTTTGTTATATATTTTCTATGTTAGTTACTTAGTCATTCTTGTCATATTTTCCAACATGTTGATGTGCTGACATGTTAACAAGGAATGTAAAATGCTCTCTTTGGTGGTCACATCATATTCTGTTGAACTTGTGTAGAATGCCAAAGTAATGTTGCTTGTTCAACCTTCTTTGTCATATGTTAGCTATTAGGGTGAGTTTTAAGAGTGGTGGTTTTGACCTAATTTCTATATAAGTTGTGCGCATTTGAGGAATCCATTTCCATTTGGTGATGGCTTGTTTTTGAACGTTGAGTGCAATTCTCTCAGAAAACCATGTCATCATCTTGCCTATTCACATGAATGTGGGAGCCTAATATTTGGTTGCATGAGGTTTTCACTGGATTACCAAAAATGTGGATTGAAGATTCAAATTAGTGTAATATTTTTATCTTGGTTTTTCTGAACATCGTATTACCTAGATCCGGAAATGTTCTCTCTTAAAAAGTTAATGGAGTGCTTAAAAGCTTTTTTCCCCCCATAGTTGATCTGAGCTGTAAAACCTTATATCATAATCATCGTCTTCAATAAAGAACAGTCGTCTGTTGTGTTGCCCTCATGAATAGACGGCATCGCATTTTTCAACCTATAAGTTTTTTGAATAGCCAACTTTTCCATATACATAAATTATGAAATAAGTATGTCATTCCTTCATTGACATTTGCTGTAGGCCCAAAAACCAGTTAATTTCTTCTTTGGAGGAATAAATTTATTTGCATGTTTCCATTTTAGTTAAGAGAACAAGGTGGAAAAAGATACGGTTTTGACATAAACCTCTTGTAATTCTGGGAGTCCAGTTCTGGGAGTCCAGTACACTTTTATGTGGTTGTTTTCATTTAGTTAGCTGAATCATATGTTTCATGGCTAGCATTGGTTCACCACCTTTTGTTTAGTCATGATACTAAAATCTGTTACTTAATACTTTTTAATTAACCCTTTTTTAATTCTGGGGGTCCTGCACACTTTTGTTAGTTGTTTCATTTAGTTAGCTGCCATCTTGTGTATCGTGGTTAGCAACTTAGCATGTGTTGGCGACTTGTTGTTTAGTCCGCATACTAAAATCTGTACTTAATACCTTTCAACTCATTTAACTCCTTTATCGTAGGAAGGAATTCTGAACTCCTAATATTCATGGTTGGGCATAGAAGGAACAGATTGTTGAGGTGTGGCAAGCTGTCAAGGCTTCTCACATTGACTGGATGTAACGATTGGACAAAATAAAGATCAGTGTGTTCAGGTTCAGGTTATGTTTTTGCAGTTGGCTTCTGCGAATGTAACATAGTATAATCTGGAGAAATTATTATTCTGCATTACAGCGTTTCTTCAGGAGGTCTTACGCTAGTATTTATTAATGTCATGTCCGGATTACTCTAGATTTTGGACTAGAGCTTTCATTGAATTGAGTTCAACATGGATTATTGAAAATAGGAGACGAAAGAAATTTGACTTTAGTCATAATTCTTTATTCTCATTTTTGTTAGATCTCTCGATTAGCATTTTAGTCATGCATAGGTGGCATAATCAAATGTGTCATGGCTTGTTCTTTCCAGAAGATTGTAGAACCTAATATTGTGTTATTGTCGCATGGTTATTGTTCTTTCCAGAAGATTGTTTTGTTCTTTGCAGAAGTTAGTATGCTCCTGTTTATTATAAGCAGGAGAATTTGAATGCCAATTTTTAACCTAAACAGCTGGATGATGTGGGAAATTGACAAGACAAGGATTTTGAAAAACGTCAAGTATTTCTGAAATGATTATAGTTGGGAATATCAACTTGTCCACTGCACTACTCAGAAAATAAAGAGGAAGGCCTGATATGTGCAAGCTAGATGCCTCGATTTTGTGGAGGAGGAATTAATAGCAACTTGGAGACTGGGGAGGATATGTGCTTAAAAAAGAGTAGACTAGGAATATTGATTGCTTTTGACGTCAAATATTGGCAATACTCAATTGAAGGTGGTTCCCCCTGGACTTCTGGCGTAGCCTTGCATGGTGATCAGCTTCAAGCTACATGAGGTTTACAAGAAGCTGCCTGCAAAATATATACCAGATGTAGATATTTTTTTAGCAATTGTTTATGTCATCAATCGTCACTATGAGAACATGATAGCGTTGGTGGTAACTTCAGTCCAAATGTCATTTCCACCTTTGCTGATATAAAAGATAGGATGATCCAACCCCAATGCCATTCTACCTTTCTTGCAGATAAAGCGTGGTAATATTAGAATATTATAGCAATATATGCAACCAGACCAGAATAGATGCAGCACTTCATGTAGTCCTGTTACCATGTTCTCTTATTCCATACTTCTAGAATCATTGCATATCAGATTCTTCCTTCTCGTGCTCTCTTATGAGATATATATTTTCATTACACTGTAGTATTTCTATTATGGTTTTGTTTTGCTCAAATTGAGATACATGTAAACAAAGTCTTCTTTTAGGTTATCATGTATTATTATGGAATATACTCCTGATCTTTGTTCCTCGTGTTTTGAAATACAATTGCAGCTATCTGCAAAGGAGCACCAAAAGTTCCAGTCTTCTTATGCAACAGTGCTTAAAGCTCATATGAGTGCATTGAAGAAGAGAGAACGTAAAGACAAGAGGAAAGCCGCAGAGGGAGAGACGAAAGATGGAAATTCCAAGAAGCCTGCTGCAAAGAAGGCTGCAAAATGAACACGCTCCTCGTTCATTTGTTTTCTTTTAGGTCCACCCAGTGCATTTTTGAGTAAACACCTTAGAGATACTGAACAAATTTTCAGTTTCAAGTGCACCCATGTTCTTGTTGATTGAACTTTGCGAATTGTGTATAGTTGCTTGATGCGGTGATCCTTAAACCAGGGTACCGAACGGAGGTCTGATATTAGATTCTTAGTTGGAGGATTCGACCAGACTGGGGAGTTATGGGTTGTAGACTTACAGCTTGAATTGATTGAGAAATTATCGTTGGTTACTGCTTGATGCTGTATTTGTACTCAATATTTTTAAGGCTCTAAGATTTACCGTTAGACGATTTTGCTCTCAGTACGAGTTTTATATGTTGTGTTGATTTAATAGTTGCTATACTTTCAGGGAAGGCGTGGCTGTTCCGATGTGAATATGCACTTACGTCGGTATGCGTTTTTTTATGTTTGCTACAATTATATTTTTTGTTAATGTCAAAGGAAGTTTTCAGCGTGCTACTAATTTTTCCACGTACGATGGAGATGCTTAGCACAAAGGTTTGAATTTAATAACGGGCACAAAATTAGTCCTAATGCCTCTGTTTTAACGTTGTGAAGTTTTTTTTCATTTTTTAAATCTGAATATTGTATGGGAAAAAAGGAGCATAAAGAGGGGAGAAGATGCATAGAAGGGAGGGAGGAAGAGGGGTTAATAAAAAAATGGGGAAAATTAGGGGGAAAACATAGTTGGTTGTCAGAAGTGGGATTTGAACCCACGCCCTCTCTCGAAGACCAGAACTTGAGTCTGGCGCCTTAGACCACTCGGCCATCCTGACCGTCGCGTATTTTCAATCAAAGTTCTTGTATGTGGCACTTTTGAGAGTACAAAGCTTCAATTGATCGTTGACCGCACGCGTTGACCAAACCTATCGATAACCGTATGATGATACCTCAACATCGCTCATACGTCCAAGTAAACAACAACAACAACATCGATCTCCAAGCACTACTAAAATTCAGAACAATAAACTGTGATACGATTTTTGGTGTATAAAAATATTTGAATATTTATCTTTCTCAACTGAATAGTGAAAACGGATTTTTGTTCCACCATAGAAAATTTTTGAATATTTGAATATTTATCTTTCACATGCACATATACAAAAATCACACATTTGCTTAAAACAAAACACAAATTAATTATAAAAAAAATGGACAAATGAACGAATTAGTAAGCTACTTTCTTCCCGTGAAGCAATAAACAATTCCGTGTACCAATCTTTGGAATCACATCCGTATACATAAACTTGTGAAAAAATTAAAAAAAAAATCAAAACATAAATATGAAATAACAGCTGATCATTCGACTACATAAATATGATAACTCATATCCAGTATGAAAAAAAATAATTAAACCTGTATGTTGTATATATAGTATTATATTTATTATATTTTATTTACATCAGCATCTTCTAATGACCGGCCCCTCCAGGGCTGGGTCCGGCCGGCAACCTCGCCAACCATGTCGCCACGATCTCCCTCGCCCGCTCGTACGTCGCCGCAGTTGTTGACGGGAATGGCACGTACGTCCCTCTCTCGAAATCCTCCGGCGATTGCCTTATCGCCGACGATCTCTGCACGCTGAAAGCGAACATGCAGGCCACCACAATGATGAAAATTAAAGCCTTCCTCATCTGTGATGCTGATGATGAACTCATGGCCGCAAGGTTCTCTCTCTCTCTCTCTCTCTCTCTCTCTCTCTTTTCTTCTCCCTCCTCTTTGTGTTGGGGCTTAACTGGTTGAAGACCTGAAGCCTTGAAGGGTGATGTGCGAGTCTATTTATAGGTGTGCTGTAGGGGCTTGAGTTGACCCCCAACTGCTTTGAAATTCGAACTGGTCCTAGGATTTTGTAGTCATGGTCTTAGGAATTTTGCTTTCTTATTAGTCTGCGGAGAAATTTTCAAAATCTGTCTCAACACATTTTTTTTATTTAAGAAATCGATCACATTTACTTTTAAGTATTGAGTTCGACCCACTTTGAGTTAATTGCAATACTAATTAGTTGGTGTTGCCAATCCCGACTAATTAGTAGCCTAATTAGCAGCCGCAAACTTTTCCTGCTCCCTGACCCCACTTGTAATTAGACTACTAATTAGTCGGGGTTGGCAACACCAACTAATTAGTATCGCAGTTAATTCAAAGTGAGTCGATTTATATAATTAAAAGTGAATGGGGTCGATTTTTTTTAAAAAAATATACGTGTTGAGACGATTTTGAAAATTTCTTCTATTAGTCGCTGAAATGTTCGAGTTGGTGGTCTGATGGCAGGTGACGTGATATTTTGAAGGCTGAGGGTTGACGTCTGAATTGACTAGATTGATCTTTGGAGTCGGTCTCGGTGAGAGACAGCAGAGAGAGTACTAGTTTAGTTTGGAGGATTGAGACCGTCACCTGAACTTCTAATTACCAATATTATCCTTTTTTAGGAGGGGTTAGTTATAGAAAAGCTCAATGAACTTTTGTGGAGTCACAGTATTATCTCATCTAAAAAAGTATCTTTAACCTCTAATATTAGCATCACCAATTCTAAAGTGCTACTAATAATCATAAGGACAAAAAAAAAAAAAAACGAAGATGAAAAATTCCTTCTTAGTCATAAAAAAATAGTTTTATTAAAAATAGAAAAGGTATTTTTTTTTGTTGAGATGGAGGAGTTGTTTTCATCTTTTTTACATTCTTGCCACATGAGAAGTTATTATCGATGGTGATAATTTGGAGATTAAATGAGAAATTTTCACGTAAAAGCTAGCGAAACAAAACTTTATAGGGATAACTGCGCAACAACGGGTTTTCTTCGGTTTTTTTTTTTGTGGGGGGGGGGGGGGGTGTATTGCAAGTCCACAAAATTCATGGGGGTAATTAACCCCTTTAAAGAAATTTGCTTTGAAATTTTAGAATATACAAAGAAGTGACGACAAGTTGAATATACAGTGTCATGGTTTATTAGGTCATATTTAGTTATTTGTAGGAGACTTTGAAGCGTGTACACACTTGCTTGAAAAATACTTTGCCGAAGTTTAATTCGAAGGGGTGTAGAACTTTCAAAATTTCTTTTCTTCTTTGATTAGCATAACTATTCCAACCAATAATGTTAATTTTTTTTGTATACAACTCAAGTGGCTTAGTGGTAAAATCTGATCTTTTAATTGTGGTTGAATGTTGTTTTATCCAACTTATTTACATTTCGGTGCAAAATAAAAACATGACAATGAAGGATAAAAGAGAGTCTTTTTTAGTGTTTTTTTTATTTGGGTAGAACTTTATACTGTATTAAAAAAAAAACTTACCCAAACTTTTTTTTTATTGAGGGATATAACTCCGTCCTAGTGTCTGTTGTACGAACCGAGAACCTCCTTGAATATTCAAGCATTAGATTTGAGGGAAAATCTAGACTTATTTAGATTCTATTCTTTAATAAGTCGGCTGTTTATGTAAAATTTTTTTGGACACACAACGAAGGCCTCGTAATGGTAGGCAAATCAAGCGTTATATGGGTAGAGACTTTGAATATGAATTCCAAATTCAAGATTAATCAACTTCACGAGTCAACGCTAATTTTTGTCCAATTTGATAAATAACCGAGCCACAGTGAGTCTAAAGTCTAATAACTTGGTCAAGTTCAAAGTACTAAACGCTCACATGGAGGAAAAAAAAAACATCTTTATGACATTTTTATTACTGTTATTATTATTATTATTATTTTGCAAGCATCAATTTTCAATTGCGTGTGCATAGACCAAGATGGATTTGCTAATTAATCTGTAATGTGACATTTCAGAAGGACATCATACCCAAACTTATTCAACTATTTTTAAATATTTTCTAAGAAACCCTCTTTAATTTCTCGACTATTGTATGTGCTTAGATTAAGGTTGTCACGGGTGTTTATAATAGTTGTTAATTTAACTAGAGAGAGAGAGAGAGAGAGATATTTTTTGAACCTAAGAAACAGGGTGAGGTGCCTTGTTCATTTAAATATATTGAAGGAGAGCATATAAGAGAAAATTTACATCATCTCTAGTTATAGAAAAAACAGTGAGAGGAGTGAGTAGTGAGCGGACCATTCTCGTCACCTATCACACTAAACCAACTGTTTCCTACAACTAGAGAAAACCAACAAAACCAAAAATTGAAACAACACATAAAACAAGTGTTTGAAAGCAGCAACAGAGCTATGGTAAAAGACTGAAATATGCTAGGCGCAGCTAGCAGCAAACAGCTAACCAAAAGGGAGCATCTTCACAAAAGGTTCTTCTTCCTGTTGGGACTCGAGACACAGCAACTAGTTGCTAGAGTGATTGTCCCTGGCATCTGCAGCGGCATTCTCCTTGGCTAGCTCCTGTAAGCCGAGATTGAGGGATGCCCTTCGCAGCCTCCTCGCCGTCCTTTCGTCTTCTGCACCTGACCAGAAAATTAAAAATCTCGCAATATTAGAAGCAGTTGAAAGCGAGATAGGCTGGATATCCTTGAAAATTAAAGAATTTCTATAGAACCAGATCCACCAACAGAAACATGGCAACAAAATCTTCCATATGGCTTTAGTATCCGAGTAGATGTTGGGTACTTTGTGAAGCAGCATCAATTCTTCCATATTTGTAGGCCAGCTGTTAGCTGGAAAAAGGGGGAGAAGGTAGTTCCAAACCTCACGAGCAAATGAGCAATGTATGAATAAGTGGTCGTGAGATTCAGATTCCCGGTGACAAAAAGGACATCTTGGATCACCGTTCCAACCTTTTTTAATCAAATTATCTCTAGTATTCAGCTTCCTTTTAGAAGTAATCCAGAGATGAACTTTTACCTTAAGGGGAATTTTGGATTTCCAAATCAAGTTGAAGAACTGGGAATTTAGACCCCCTGAAGTAACAAATGTGTAAAAGGATTTAACGGTGAAAGTGCCCGAAGCATGAAGAGGCCACCGTAACTCATCCAGCTCAGATGAGCCCCTGGATATAAATGTTCTAAGAAAGAGTGAAGATGTATAATGTCAGCCCTCTCATTAGGGGAAATACTTGCCCGGATTGAAGGCGGGAAGGTTGGTTCTTTGTCGATGGCTGGTAGAGCAGTTTTTCTCTCATCAGTCTTGTGTGCCTCTTCCTCATGGCGAATGCGTGGGTTCCTTATTAAGTCTTGGATGCTCTTGAGAAGATCTTTCGAGGTTTTTTGTGGGGTGGCTCGATAGCTAATCGCAAACGCTGCGCGCCTTCTTTTCTTGCGTGGGAGGTCAAGCAAAAGCGGACGGAGGGCTGGGTATTCGAAGGCTCAAGCCATGGAGGAAAGCACTCCTTTCCAAACATGCAGGGAAATTGGTGATGGATCCACAGCAAGAAGACTGCTCGACCCATGGCTCTCGGTTCTTCCGCTGAATCGCTCGACCCCTTCTAATTATAGGATGCCAAACCCATGAATTATTGTACCATCTTCCTTGCGAACCAATGCTGCAGTTTTTTGAGAATGCTAACTTATATGCATGGGGAAAGAGACTGCTAAGAGTGTTTGCTGATGACCATTTATCGTGCCAAAATCTGCCAGTATTACCATCTCCAACATTCCATCTGACAATGTTGAAGAAGGTGGATTGACCTGAGAAAAGATCCTGAAAAAATCTTGAAGATGACAGCTTCGGTTGGTGCGCAAAAGGGTTTGCTCCATTTTTTGAATAAATGGAGAAAAACACTTTGCTAAGAAAAGATGATCTGTCAAAAATTTTCCAAAGCCATTTGGAGAGGAGGGCTGAATTAAATGAATGGATGTCAATCACCCCAAGCCCTCCTTCAGCTTTAGACTTACATACTGTTCCCCAATTGATGAGGCATTTAGTTCTAGAGAAGCTATGACTGCCATTCCAAAGGAAATTTTTTTCTGATTTTGTCTATGGCCTTGATGACCCATATCGGCATCTTAAAGAAAGACATATAATAGAGGGGGGTGGAGGAGAGGACAGAGTTCAGAAGAGTTAATCTACCTCCAATGGAGAGGGTTTTGTTTTTCCATAGGGATAGCTTCTTTTTGAAAGATTCTAGGAGAGGTTGCCACTCTCTTTTTGATAGAGATCCCCTTTTCAGGGGAAGACCCAGGTACGTGAAAGGTAGGGAACCAACAGAGCAGCTGAGAATCTCGGCCAACAAGATGCCTTTATGAGGGATTTTTCCAAGATAGTAGAGGTTTGTTTTCTGAGGATTTGCACAAAGCCCTGAAATACTAGCAAAGATAGAGAGAATGGTCTTAAGAGTAACCATATCAGAGGAGTTAGCCCTTGAGAAGATGATGGTGTCATCCGCAAATTGAATGGTTCTAATAGAGTTGAGATTTCCTTTTAAATTGAGGTTAGAGAGGTCTCCTGATGCTGCACTGCATTTGAGCATCTGGCCAAGAACATCCGCCACTAGCAGGAAAAGGAGGGGGGAGAGAGGATCAGCTTGTTTAAGGCCCCTAAAACATTTAAAGAATGATGTTGGGGAGCCATTAACCAGGACAGCGGATTTAGACGATGAAATGATATGATGTATCCAAGAACACCACTTGGGACCAAAGCCTCTAGCTTCAAGAAGGGAAAGAAGAAATGACCAGTTAACACAGTCAAAAGCCTTATAAAAATCGACTTTAATGGCACAGACTTCTTTTTTCCCAGAGGAACTGTAGTTGATCATCTCATGACCTAACAGAAAAGAGCCCAGAGAAGATTTGCCTGCTTGGAAAGCCGATTGGGAGTTATCAATGAGCAAGTGGAGGACTTTCCTGAGCCTGTTTGCCAGAATTTTGGAAAAAATCTTACATGAACTGTTAATCAGGCTTATGGGCCGAAAATCTTTGGGGGAGTTAGCATCTTCCTTTTTGGGGATGAGACAGATGTGAGAATAATTTATATTGTGGAGAGATTGAGGGTGATAATATAACCCTTGAATGAAATCGATGACATCAGATTTAACAACTGACCAAAACTTTTGGCAAAACAGAATGGGAAGACCGTCAGGTCCAGGAGATTTATCTGGGTGGAGCCCAAAGACAGCATCAGCGATTTCCTGCGGGGAGAAAGGGAGATCGAGGGAAGAAAGATCTGTGTGATCTTGAGGGTATAATAGGTTCCAGTTGGGCCTCAGACTGGAGACTGGGGGTTTGCTGAAGAGGTTTGAGAAGAATGTAAGAAAAGATTGTTTAATATCACTATCGGAGGTGATGAAAGAATCATTAATAAGGAGATAGGGAATGAAATTTTTTCTGCGGTGGTAGGATGCAACTTTATGGAAAAAAGCTGAATTGTTGTCTCCTTCTTTCAGCCACTGAATACGAGATCTTTGCTTCCATTTTATCTCTTCGGCATTAGCAAGAGAAAGGACCTGGTCCTTTAGATCAGATCTAAGGTGAAACTCAATGGGGGATAGGTTCCTGGACTCTTTGATAACATTTAGAGAATGGATTTGGGCCATCAGATTAGAGAGAAGATGGGGAAGGGATCCAAAACAGAACCTTTTCCACCATTTGATTCTCTTTTTAATGAGTTTAAGCTTGAAGGGAAGGGACATATGGCGCTCTCCCCTCGGAGAGAAGGAAGACCAGCTTGATTCTATGAAGGAGTGAAAAGAGGGGATAGATAACCACATCTTTTCAAATCTGAAGGGAGGGGGGACGACAGGGGAGTTGGTGTCCAGCATAACTGGGCAATGATCAGAACATTGAGCTGGATAAGCAAACTGAACCATAAGAGGGAAGTTAGCTTCAAAATCCAAGGAAACGAGAAATCTATCCAATCTGGCTAAGGATGGAGGGGATCTATGATTGGACCAGGTGAATTTCCTCCCACTGAGGGGGAGGTCTATAAGGTGGACAGAGTCGATGAGATGTTGGAAGGCTTTTATATCTCTAAAGGAGCTAGAGCGACCACTTCTTTCTTCTGAGCTTAAGGTCATGTTAAAATCACCAAAAACAACCCATGGTAAAGCATGGGAGCTTCTAATCCTCTCAATTTCCCACCAGCAAACTTCCCTATCAGAAGGGTCACAAGGAGCATATATAGAAGTTACTTCGAAACTCCAATTGGAAGGTTTATGAGTTAGGGTGGCCGAAACTGAGAAAATATCAGAGGATGAGGAAGAGCAGGTAAAAATATCATCATTCCATCCCAGGAGAACACCCCCCTCGAATCTGAAGGATCAAGAGATACCCAAGATGAAATGAGATTTCCCCCCAAGGATTTAAGAAAAGAATGGCTAGGGGCTGATATCTTAGATTCCTGGAGACCAACCAGATTGACTTTGACAAGGGAAAGGCACTCCCTGACCAACCTCCGCTTAGCAGGATCGTTTAACCCACGGACATTCCAAGATCCTATACGCATGGATACTGATAGAAGGCAACTTAGGAAGAGAGGAGGGGGCTCAAAGGGGAAGGACCCCTAGAGACATCCTATTTTGGATCTCAATCAAACCTGACGGATCCACCGGTTCTAGAATACCATAGTTCACAGAGATCTCCTCCAATAACTCCAGATCAGATGAAGGGATAGGAGGAGTGGATACAGAGGAAGAGGATTTTGGTTTGGAAGTACCTGAATACTTACCCTTCTTAAGCATGGCGAGATGTTTCCTGAAGGGCCGGTGCACTGGGTGACTGCTTGAAGCTATTTTCTTTGTCGGTTTGGGCTTTCTCTTTGCATGTTTGAATCCTGGGGGAATATCAGAGGAGGAGGCAAGATCCTTGGAATCTGAAGAGCTGATTTGGATGGCTGTATCATCTTTTGTAGATAGGGAAGGAACGTCTACCAGATGGGGAAGCTGCTTTGAGAGTGGACCAGGAGTCTTTAGCGATGTCGATCGTGATGACTTTGAAGGAGACAGCCATGAGCTCTGGCGGAACTACTGGATCAGATGGGTGATTAGGAGAAGGGTTTGAGCCACCAGCCTCCACCATAGGGCTTTTACCTTTTAGGGCTGCCTGGCTGGGACTCAGAGATGGAGACAAAGTACTCTGAGGGGGCCCTTGCTGAGGCAGGACCTTTGGGGAAGGGGGTGGGGCTCCTTCTTTAAGAACAAAAACTTCAAAAAGATCGCGGTCTCTGCCTTTATCCGCTGGCAAGGGATCGCCAACCACTTTCAGTTTAACCGATCCTTCCATGATGTGGACACCATTATCTGATTCATACCTAAAGATAACTTCTTGGGGGATTTCGGAGGGATCACTAACATGCAGCATCGCTTTACAAGCTAGGGCTTCTTTTTTGAGCATAATATCATCGGAGAAGGCGATAACATCTCCTATGTCCACAAGGATGTTAGAAATGAACTCCGAGTCCCAAAGGTGAATAGGGAGGCCAAGAACTTCCACCCAAACATAAAAGAACTTTGGTAAAACTTTGAGGCCAACTGACTCTGACCAAGGAGAGAAAATACCCCCGAAATTTCCCATGTTGAAGAAAGGTTTGGAGCAAGCATAGTCCAGTGTCTCCGCATCTGGGAACTGGATAAAATAGGAATTTTCCGATGATTGTCTGATCACATTGGCCCAGTTCTCAACCTTAAGATGGAGCTCCAAGCTCTCCACCAGCTCCTCATAAGAGGGTTTTCCGACCTTGATCTGGAAATGAGCATATCTCGAGAACTCTGCCAAGCTCGAACTGACAGAGGGAGGGAGAGAGACCTTAGGAAGAAAAAGAGGAGGGGGAGGTGGTGGAGGTTGTTGAGGAGGAAGGCTGATCAAAGGGGGCTGCTTTTTGTTAGGGCAACTAACAGAAGTGTGCCCGACATGATTGCAGGCGAAGCTTTTGAAGTCTCCAAGTGAGCACTTTTTAGTCATGTGATCAGAGTTACCACAAAGAAAGCACCTTGGAATCTTAAGAGGATGGAGAGGCTTAGGGAAGGAGGTTAGGGATCTCGGTCTTTTAGGCCTCCTTTTGTAAGACACTGTGGTCCATCCCGAATCTGGAGTGGGAAGGAGCCCTTTAGAGAGAGGCGGAGAGACGGAAGGGGGTAGAGAAGGCTTGGTGCCCTTCAGAATCTCGGCAAAAGATGGTTTAAAGGAGGGAGCTTTGGCCTGGGGGTGATGGAGAGGAAGAGAACTAGATGGAAAGGAAGACTTTGGGTGTTGAGATGCGTTGGAAGGATGAGCGAGGGTTGGAGCTGGGACCGAAGAGGATGAGAAATGGGGGGAAATGGTGATCTTACCACCGCTGAAGGAGACTAAACGCCGTCTGGGAACTCGCGCCGCCGCCTGCACCCTATCGCCTCTCCTGTTCACCTGCTCCATCCCAAGAAAAAAAAAGCATAATGAGAGAGAGAGAGAGACATTAACGTAACTGTAATGTACAAATGCTAAAAAGAGTACTTGCGCATGTGACTCTAAAGATGCAATGAACTTAAATCAATTAAAAACGGATTCAGATCTTTTTCACTATAAAAGATAGTAGAAAGATTATTGCTATATCTCACAACCATTGATTTGCCTAATGGATGATTATAACTTGTCTTTGAGTGTAAATTAGGAAAATAATGTAATTCACGGGATAGGTAAAATGTTTGAAATGAAATGAACATAACCATCATTTACATAAATCATTGATTACGATTAAACACTGGCTTCTTCACTATTTTAGAAATGTTTGTAAAGGCCATTGTTGATACCTACTAATTTCTGGTTGTTGATGCGCACATAAACAAACAATATATTTTAGAAAACTGTCATAAAATTTACAGCGTTTTTTCAGATAATATCGTTAACATTTTTTATGTACATTAGTATCACAAAATCTTACATAACCTTTTCAGAAAATTACTTTTATTTTTCATAAAGCTAACTTGAAATTTTCAGTTATATGAATAAATAAATTCATGATAGTTCTTAAACCCTCAAAAATTTTGATACTTCCATGAAATTTAGTCAAACAAATTTCGCAATGCAAATTGCGTACTTTGAACTGCAAATTAATGCCACCACTGATCTGTGTAAATTAATTATAAACAAGAAGCTCAGGTTTTAACATTTTAAAAACTGAAAGAAAGCAAAAGCAAAGATCAAAATATTTAAAAATAATAATAATAGGCTGATGTATAATGAACAGTCATACAATTCAGAACTTATAAATATATGATAAAAAGGGGAAAACTTTGATTTATTTCTTCACAGCGTCATGCATTTATTTCCACATTGCCGGCATGATTCAATACATAACTTCCCATTTTTCATCGAAATTGAAATAATGGATACAACCAGCAATATACTTTCCTCTATGGCCATGGAAAATCTACAAATGGAAAATCTTCAAATTTCTCAAAAAACAAATCTTTACAAGAATGTTTGAAAAGATAACAATGTAAACTACCGATCAACGCTTAACTTCATCGATACACACACCACAGAGGCATCAATAGGCATACAATAAGTTGCACAACATGTACAGATTATATAACATAAGATTACAAGATGCCACTTTCCTTCGCAATAGTAAAAGAAACAAAACCCCTCTCATAACGGAAGAACAATACAAGGCGAACAAAAAGGGAATAATTATATCGAAACCAGGAAGAAAGAAATTGATTATACTTTCTAATTGGCTAAATGACTTGGCGAGCTGTTGAACATAGTATGCCACATGTAAGCTCTTGATAGGACCATCTCCAGTTCATGGTGGGTCCAATTCTGTGTGGGAAGATGTTGAAGGAACATGACCATCTCCTGGAATTCGAGCTTTTGGAGCTTATCAGACCACTGAAATATGATAGGCGATATGTTAGAACATCGAAAATATATAACAAGGACTCGGAGTATGAAAATGTACTAGTTCTCGTCGAATAAACAAATGTAAGTAAAACGTTTTAAAATTAATAATAGGGTTAATTGCAGATAGACCCCCTGTACTATCACCCAATTGCATGTAGATACCTATAGTTCTATTTTTGCAGATAGACCCCCTAAGTGAAATCTTTTGACTCTTTTACCCCCAGAGGAAGATAGATCTTTTTTGACAAAAAGACATCCTGATGATAAAAGAGTCAGCAAAAAAATTATCTGAGGTCTATCCACAACTTGCCTTTAGTACAGGGGGTCTTCTGCAACAAAAGAACTATGGGGGATCCATCTGCAATGGGGCGACAGTACAGATGGTCTATCCGCAATTAACCCGAGATAATATGAAGAGGGAAAGAGAGAGAAAGAACATCTGTAAATCTTAAACAATTTGTTCTATGGTCTTTTGGGGGAGATCACAGCCAAAAGGATTCTCAACTTCATCTTGAAACTTGAGAAACTTGTGGTCATCAATGCAAGCGTATTTCATGATGAATTTCAAATTTAATAAGGTTTCTAAATTAGTGGTCATTAATGCTGGTAAAATGCAAAACAAAATAGGTGGAAACTGTGTATTAGAAAGAAAAAAAAAGCACACTTTGGAAACAGAAAAGCCAACGAAACTTATCTAAAATTTGTGGTTTTGTAAACATAGTTATTTGTCAGTCTCAGAGAAAACAAGAACAGGGTCTGGCTAACTCACTGTCAACAGAAAACTGGCAGATATGTACACAAGAAACTCTGGTAATGCATCCCCTTCAGCAAGGTATGTATCCCACAAACGCGTAACAAGATGAAATGGGATCTGCAGAGATAACGAAGTAAAACTTAGTTACTGTCACTGTAATTACAGGATTTCAATAATGAAATTTACTAAAAAAACCAACCTCACGTATCAAGAGACAATTGAACCAACGAAAAGCAAACTGAAGAAACTCGAGGCCTTGGTCCTCCATGTGTCTCGAAACAGGCTCTTGTGAAGATAAAATTTAAATATCAACCACTATAACAGGAAATATACTAAACATGATAAGATCTTTTGGGCGAAAATATTACACAGAAAATGCATTTCATTAGAAATAATAATTGCTTTTTAGTCAAAGGCTCATCCTATCTAAAATATCAGTGCTGCCTCAAGCTAGAAGAGGCTTTAAGCTAAGTAGCAAGTGAAAATCATTTGACTCGTACAAAGAATACGCGGATTTTTTGTGTTTGTTCAACAAATGTTTTGTATAGCCATGCTTCCTCAAAAACTATACGATACAGTTTCTTAACAGAAGGGAAAAAAAGATAGTATTGACGCCTTCAAATGCGAGATCAAAATTAACTCCTGATATTGTAAACCACGTGATAAAAGTGGAACTCTGCCAGCAAAGATAAATTACCAAAGTGGAGCAAAGAGTTCTTAAGAAATAACATCAAGTACCTAATAAATCTATCAGTTAAGGGGAAAAAATTACCATCTATTCGCCGAACCAGTTCCTTCAATTTGAAGACAAGTCGTTGAATTCCTGGCTGAGCAAATGTGTAGTGATCTTGCATACCATCAAGCAATTTTGAAAGACACCAATAGCAGTCGGCTTCTATGTTAGATATATTTTCCGGAGAAAGAGACAACATCGACCAGTTATCCATGCCGCCTTCAAGATGCTCGGATAAAAATACCATGAGAAATGGTGTGACAAGATCATTTATTCCTTGAACATATCCGCTTGCCGGATGCCGAATAGCCCTGAAAACAAATTCCTGAGACATCATTCATCAAGAAAAAGTACAAATTTCAACCTATACTACAGTGACAGCTTACATTAGATTGTTTAAACAAGAGAGCACGCGTTGAATGGACTACAGATTGCACCTTGCAACATCTACTAATGTAATAATAAATCCACATAAATACCAAGCAAAACAAGATACAACATAACTTACATGTTCTCACATAAAAATGAGATATGACTGATGTATGATATTCATTTTCTGTCAGAAAGAGTTTTTCCTATCCGTGAATCTTTTGTCTAATATGATATCATAGTGATATGATATTGTGATTCCTAATACTTGAAAATTCCAGTTTTCTTAGAAATGAATTTCACCATTACTTAGGGAGCGTTTGGCAACCGTGGCGTTTTTGCCGTTTCTGTTTTTTTCCCAACAAAAACAAAGAAACATGTTTGGCAACCGAGACGTTTTTTTGACTTGTCCCTTTACAAAATCTAAAAATTAAACATTTTTCTTAAAACACCAAAAATGTGTTTTAAGATTCCGTTTTTTCATCTAAGCCGTCGCAGCCCGTTCGCTCGCCGCTGCCGGCCCGCCACCACCCCGCCGCCGCCCGCTGCCCTCGGGCCCGCCGCCACCCCGCCGCCACCGCCCGCCCGTCGTCCGGCTGCCACTGTCGCCCGCCCGTTGGCCGACCGTCGTCGCCACCATCGTCGCTCCCCGGCCCGCCGCCGGCCGCCAGCCAGCCGCCCGCCCGCTAGCCGCCCGCCCGTCGGCCGGCCACCCTCCACGCGCCGCCGCCACCACTGCCACCACCACCGCCCACCGGCCACCCGTCGGCCCACCGTCGTCCGCTTATCGGCCGACCACCGGTCACCCGTCGCCACCACTGCTGTCGGCCGCCCGCCACCCGTCGACCACCCGCCGGCCCGCCCATCGGCCGGCCGCCGGCCACTCGCCGCTACCTGCTAGTAGCCGACAGTCGTCGTTTGCCCGTCGGCTGCCGACCACCCGTCGGCCTGCCCACTGCCGCTATATAAATGGTCAAACTAGTTTGACCAAAATGGTGTTTTCAAAACACATTTAAAAAAGAAACACCATGCCATGGTGTTTTTTACAAAAACACAATGATTACCAAACACACCCGCTATTAAAAATATGATTAAACAGGATTTAAAGGTTTAATAAAAAATAATATGTTTGCAAACATTAAAACCATAAATCAGGACGCAAATGCATCATACGAGTGAGAGAAAGTAGTCATAATAGTGTCTTAGGTAAAAGATTCTAGCTAAAGGTTCTAGTTTAGGACATAATCCCAAAACAACAGCTTGTCATGTCATTTCTATTCGCTTTAGTGCATTCTACAAACAATGGTTTCAGATGCCTAACTAGCTTACAATTTTTTTAAAGAATAAAATAATGATTTATATTATAGCACTTATTGAGATCAAAGAAGAAAATGATATTAACAAAAAAAAATTACAGAAGCTGGTATCTGTAAATCTTATAAATTTCAATGAAGATACGGATATTGTATATGATCTGAATACAGGCTAACATAAGGTCATTAATCGGTCAACAAATTAGTTAGATTAAATAGTTAATATACTCAGCTCTTTAAATAGAAAGATGTTTAAGAAACATCTTCACTGATGCAACTGATGGTCACAGATCCTTAAGGATCCATCCTCAGGGAAGAAGGGGACACCTAGAAATTCTTTCACTTTAAGCACATCCTACCAAGTCTAAATGGACTGGAAAATGTCCATAAACATAGCACTAATTACACAATGATACACAATAAAAATCTCAGCAGGAAAACAAATGTTTCATCCAGCTGAATAAACATGCTCTTTATACAGTAAAATCATGCATCTAAAAAATCTGGAGCAACTGGATGTGAGATAATCTAAAATACCATTCTTTTCTTTAATATGAAAAAGGTCAGAAGCAGACAGCAATATCTAACCATGTATAGAGGACACGCTCCAAGGATTTCTGAACTTGTGGCTGCTGGAAGAAAATGACATCAGGTACTGTTCTCGGGCAATCAACAGAAATCTATTCAATCAGAAACATAACAAAATGGTGAGATATCCTTTATGTTGTGTGTTAAAAGCTGGTAGAGTGAAGTCAACAAATAACCTGGCGAAGCATGCTTATCTCGTCATCCGAACGATCAGCATCAGGAACGTCATAATATTGAGAGACACAATCCAAGTACTCGACTCGTTTCCTTGCTAAAATTCCCTCACGTCTATCTGAATTAGTTGGTGCATATCCCTGTTGTCAGCTAATATTTAAATTTCAAATATGCACAAGAAATTCTAAGACTAGCAAAGTAAATTAATGACGTGTCAAAGAAAATATTTTGCACTAGACATGCCCATGAGGTTGGTGGTATGGAAGATGTGTTATATCAAAATTAGAATTAAAAAAAATAAAACAAAAGTAATTAAGATTTACGATTTTAAAGATGAATGAAAAAAATCAATATCAAATGTCCATTAAATACAAGCCCATTATGCTGAATCGCTGATCATATGTTGTGCAGGTTTTTATGTTGTGTTAAACCAGATATTGTCAAAGGGTTTTTGTTGTGTTTATTTGAGAAAGAAAATGGTTCCAGCATGTTCAAGATGAACCTTAGGATGCTGTCACAGCTCTCACATGCAATGATGCTTCTTAAAGCTGATAAAGCTCCAGCTTGACTGTTGCATAATTGTGCAAGTATTGCGCAGATCCAGGCTCATTTTGATTTACACTTCCGAGCAAGAATTAACAGACTCATTTCAGAGAATAAGCTTGAGGCAACTCGACTATAACTTCAGATTTTGAAAATAGTTTGAACGAAAAGAGTGAAATATGAACACCTCCAAGAAGGAGTCCTTATAGAAAATTAGTGCTGATGTAACAATGAGCCAATGAAAGTGGCAACAGGAGAGAAAGACACATTGAATCGCAGCAACATGGCAGCAGTGTTTGCATTATAGCGACAGTGCTGCTTGACAATGGTGAGAATAGTGAGGGTCCATGTTAAATAGGTGTCACTGGCAAACCAAATGGTTATTCTTAATTCATGATTGACATCAGATTTGGTATGGTTGGTGGGACAGCCATGTAAGACTGTGTTTTCACATGGCACGTGCAAGTATTTACAAATTTTGTCAAGCAGTGCTAGAGGATGTGATGAGTGCTGAGTTTATAAATTCTATTTCATAGACAAAATGAAGTTTGACAACTTTAGAGTGCTTGATGCCTATTGACAATTGAGGGAAGAAAGCAAAGCAAGGGCCATAACTTTTTTCTGAATCCCAGCGCTGGAATTTCAGAATGTTTTAATGTTTTTGTAAAGACAAATAACATACATCGCAGAAATAAATCCAAATGAGAGAAAATTTACACAGCAACCCACAAAAGAATTAACAAGTGTCAAGACCAAAGATAGTAAAGGTATCAAGATTTTTTGTGTGGTCAATAATGTTTAACTAGCAGCATGACCAAGCTTCCAGGACAACAGGCCCAAGAAATTCATATTAAACAGTTTAATATTCAAATAAGCTGAAGGTAGAGAGTAAAAAAAAAGCAAGAAGTATGATCAAACTATGTAAAATCCCAACGATTAGTTAAGCAGACATTCGTATTCTCTTAGCTTATATTCAAAATTAAGCAGAAAAATGATTTGGGTTTAACTCTTGATTGTTCAATCACCAGGATGTTCCAATGAACAGTAAAAATAAAAAAACAAAAAAACAAAAACAAAAACAAAAACAAAAACAAAAGAGAAGTAAACATTAAGCAAACATAATATTTGGAAACTGGATGAGGAGGAAGGCAGTATCATCTTTCGCGGAATGCGTATGACACTGCATTTCCAATATAGCAATCACATATAAACACAGTATTGTTCAGAAATCATTAGCTAAGAGTCACTTACCAAGAGAAGCCTCCAGACATTTGGACGCATATATGGTGGTATGCCGCTCCAAGATAACTCACGTAGTTTTTCTATATTACCAAGAACATCGTGTACATAAGTCGCAGTCAAATATGGTCTAGATGCTAGAAAACATATTTAAACATTTAAAAAATAAAGAATAATAATCAGTTGCAATGGATTGACATTTAAAGGATGGGATTTTGGAAACGCAAAACAAACAATTCCGAGAAAAAGAAGAACTGGTATCATGGCATCAACAAAATCTTTAATCATATCCAAAACAGTTAAAAGATTATGGCAACCTTCCTCTGATCCATAGTGTGTATAGCGATGAATTTGGCACTCACTCAGAGGATTCAATTTAAGATGCTACACAATCATAAGTTCTGTTTTTATCTTTAAAGCAGTCTTGTGCAACACATCCAACCACATATTGATGGGACAAGACACAGTAATGATGTGGAATGACTCTAGATAGACTAAGGATTCTCTATCCATTGTTGAACATATCCACCACAGGCCAAGCACCCAAATCCTCTCCACTGATGAATAAATCATACCCATTCAAACAATTGTAACAATATTAACAATAATAAATATTAATATTAAAAAGATATCTAAGTTGCAAAGAAACTGCCAACAACTGGCTCGCCAAATGGCAAAGAAGGTTCAACATGGTTTCTTCCTTATTCCTTTTTGTCAATTAAGGAAACGTATCAGCTCCAGTGAGGATGTCTTACCATTAAATCAACCACCCACCTGAAATTTATAAATATGAAAGTCATGACATGAACCATGATCTATGGGCTAAATCTCAATAATACTTTTAGCAATTCCTCATACTATTGCATTCTATTAGCGGGAATGCTCGAGGGGTTTATCAATGAAAATTCCTTATTATCCGGAATATTGGCACCTTATGCCACCTCTCAATGAGGAGAGTGTCTATATACGAAGATAAAGGCACAGGACATGTGCAACAAAATGTATGCTAAGAGTTATTCTTGCAGACCTTCTGATATTGCTTTTGCAAAATTTTCAAACTGCCTCATATAACCTAGACTTGCAACTAGAAACTATTGAACCTGAGCCCAACCCCACCCCTATGAAAATTCCTTATTATCTGGAATATTGGCACAATATGCCACCTCTCAATCAGGAAAGTGTCAAAAGACCAAGATAAAGGTACAGGACATATGCAACAAAAAATGTGCGCTGATAGTTATTCTTACAGGCCATCAGATATTGCTTTTGCAAAATTTTCGAACTACCTCCTATAACCTAGACTTGCAACTAGAAACTACTGAACCTGAGCCCAACCCCACCCCTAAGAAAATACTGGGTTTTGATGAACTACAAAGGGCCTTTCTCCAAATCCAACATAAAATTGTTTGCAAATAGAGCTTCTGTTCAGATTTCAAGAAATTGATATCGCTTGAAGGCCTAACCAATTTTAGGCTTGCTGATTTTTTTTATCATTTTCCAGAATGATGCCCACCTGGCCAGTTTTATAATTCCTATATACCAAGCTTACCCTAATGTCCAATTCATTTCCAATCTAGTTTCGCTTCCTTGATGATCAAGAAAATGCAAGAAAACCCCTAGTTCTTCTCTCGTCCTCATTGTTGTGCCACATCATTGTTCTTGTCCGCAGGCTTTAAATCGAAATTTAAGTTTACAGCATTCAGAATGTAGACCCCAACTCCATCAGTCTGCAATCTCAGCTAGATCAAGAACCTAATTCCTTTCTTTTCTGTCCATATTTATCAGCAACAAGAGTTGTGACTTTGACCTGTTACAGAGATTTGGAAATTGGAACAAACGTTACCCAGACCCTATCCTCAAGCCAGGCAGTAATGACTGCTTATCTGGATTTAAAGAAATCATATCAGGTTCAAATCTGCTTATCTCAACGAACAAGTAGACTCCGCAGCCACACAAATGCTTAATTAACATTTTCAACTTTGTTTGAACTATCATAGCATAGATCTAATCTGCAAAGCACACCAACCTAGTAGGAAAGACATAGTATAGAGATTGGTTATTGGACACATTGAAAATCTGGGTCCTATCCAATAACAAATCTATTGGTAAGAAACAACTGATTTCCCTGTTGGTTCCATAGCTGATCCAACTTTTATAGAAAATATGTTACAAAATCATGACTTTTTCCCGTCTCGCCTTTATTCTCTCCTCTCTTCAATCTTTTCCATCTCTATATCCTAATTTCTGCTACCCAGTTATGTCTATTTCTTAAATCTCACCATCAACTCTGTGATGGAAGTTTCTATTACAACTGCAGAAAAGTTATTTCAGCTTCACTCCTATTTCCAACCGCAAACTAAGTAACTCCGAATATGGATAAACCCTTCTGCTACAGAGTATGCTCTTCCACTCTCCGCAACTAGCCTACTGAGTTTTATGACAGCCTTATCCTGTTCCATAAGAAAGTTGAATGGTCACAGTTTCAATTGAAGGCAAGAAATTCGTCAAATTTTCCATAGCTGACACCACCTCATGTTAGGAAAGCCTTAAGTTATACACTATTATGATGATGACCCGTGGCCTTATTATATGTTCACATGTCACCTTATTTTCACTAAATAAGCATAAAAGATTAACCAAAATCATAGTAAGGTTCTCTACGCACGCTTCTATTGTTATATAAAATTACAGTTTTGTATGCCTCTCCATGTATATCTGATTGCAGATACTCCCTTAGCATGCTAATATAAAGTTGAAGTTTACTTATTAGCATGTCAAGAGGTTTTTTCTTTTTTAATCATCAATTTATCTGCAAACCTTCATCAATACATTCATTTAATGGGAACTATTAAGTGTTCACAGTACTTTATTTGGGATATAAACAAAAGCAGTTTATCTCTAATTATTGATAATTCATCTTTGGTTCCAATGTCTGAAAAAGAAAATTTACCACTTTATCTCCTAATCCTCATTTATTTTGTCACTTTATTGTAATTAACAAATTCTCTTTATGTAAAATATAACTAGAGCCCGAGAGAGTATTAAGAAGATAAATGATAAACTGATTTCTGAGAATCACATCAACCCTTTCAAATCAAGTACCAGGAGGCCTTGACTTGTGAATACCCATAAAGCATAAATTGTACGTGGAAACCTCTCATATATAATGGCCAGGGTGCTTCTTCTTCTTAAGCTATGGACATATGGTGATATTATTACTATTAGACAATTTATCTGATAATGAATGTGGTAACTAGTGCACACGTGTACATCCTCTATCGGCAATTTAGAGATCTAGCATATATCCTTTTCGTGTAACTTACAATGTGATATCCTCTATCGGCAATTTAGAGTTCTTGCATATATCCTTTTCATGTAACTCATGTGTATGAGCATCTATTATAGACACAGCATTCAAACGAGATGCTGAACATGCATACTGAAAATTTTCCGCTTGAACTGCAATATGGCACCAAAAAGTAATAAAGCACGGTAACTATGTGCATCCATTGCCTTCTGCTCTTTTCCTCCAATCCCAAATAGTTATTCTCACCGGTGTTGGCAGAGGTAAATATCGGGAATATGATATAGATGGAAATTCTAGAAAACGTATTGCAATAGGAAGGAGGTTGGCAACAAGAAAATATTCACAATAGCTCAATATTTAGAAAACACTTGAAAGAAAAAGAAGATTCCTAAAGACAAGGGCATGAGAATCTACTGAGGCACAGAACTAAAGCATTAAATAAGTTGGATTCTTTATTTAATTACTCGAATGAAACATTTAAAGGCACAAAAATAAAGCGATAACAAGAGAATATACCTAATATCACAGCTGGTCTTGATAGTTCCTTTGTGAATTTTGCAAGTCTAGCGGTATCTGTAGCTCTAGCCCCCGATACAGATCTCTGATCATCCGCAGAAGAACTATCACTATTCTTTGATGATGATCTTAGGTTTTGAAGATTCACATTATCACCCGCGCTTCCAGAAGTTTCACCATCTCTCTGTACCACCAGGCACTTTAGTTGACAATCGAAGATAAAGAAGCAAGGATGAAGATAGAACTGGAATGAATCAATATTACCTTAAAAGGATCATTCATCTGATCTCCTTGCCCAACATCACTATCATAGTACCTTCTTCCAATGTCTGGAGTATTTACAGGTGAGATGCACTCATTCAAAGGCTCAGACTTGCGAGTCAACAAAACTTTACCAGGAAAGCTGCGGCCTTTAAGGAGCCTAGATAATAATTAAAGGATGAAAAGGTGAAAATAGAAACTTTTAACAGTAGAAACTAGCTATTATCTTTACTTAATCGGGAAGCAGAGGTTGCTGCAAATTATCGTGTGGTGGAACAGTCGGCCTAAGGAAAACGATGAATTTTCTATGAAAATATCTAAAGCAATCTCATTTAAGAATGCAAATTCCCTGTAACAAATCCTAACATCATCCCCAGTCTGCTAGATGTATCCTAGTTCTTGAGAACTGGTCTTTTTTCCCTGAGTTACACAAGCTTAAATTGCATGATCAACAACATATTTTTTTTAGAGAACTAGCCTTCTGGGGTTTTCGGTTACTTATTCACTTTCACATAGTTTCCATAGCCAAGAATTTAATGCCAATGGTTGGACTCCATGAAGTGTAAGACTGTAAGTTATCATATCAAAATTTATGGTTTTAGAAATAATAATTTCCTGGGATGTCTCACTTTTTAGTCATTGGGTTCATCCCATTATAGTCTTTCACACACTTTGTCTAGGGCCATAGGAGCCCGATCAGCGTACTTAGAAGCTTAAGTTGGAGTTAAGTGTTTGTTATATGTTTTTTTTAAGTTAACCATTTTTATAAGAGATCATGGTTGATAAAAATGAACTCCTAAGTTTGATGTTATCTTATTCACAGAATATTTGTTCTTATGAATGACTATTCAACAGATTAGGTCTCACGGTTCCTCCGATGGGGGAACCGAAAACATTTTCATAAATTCTACAACATGTTATAGGTTTGGATACGCCAAACGAAGTAAATGCAAAATGAAAACCTTAAACTGTCCAAATCGAGGATGAAGAACTAGTGCTACCCAAATCAGCAGATATAATTGATGCAAACACAAAACGAAACAAAATACACGCCCAAAAACTGCAAAAATATTCCGCAACCGTGCAGGCCAGGCACAGTAGCAACTCCAAGCACGACATCAGACTTATACAGATCTATCACATGCAAAATCCCTAACGAAAACATCAACTAATAAACTCCCCTATCAACAAAATCCTATACTTCGCAGTCATAACATCGCAACCAATGGATCAGAGTCCAAAATTAGAGCCACCACCAAGATGTGATTTTGATGCAAACCCAATCTACAGAAATGCCAGAATAAAAAACCCCATCTGAGATTACTCGTCCAGAGATCTGAATTGGGTTGGGAATTCGTTCAAAAATGAATAATAATAATAATAATCTTAAGAAATGCGCGAGATTCAAAGCCGCGAGATTAGATTAGGTCTAACTAACCCTTGGACGTTCCTCAGAGTCTGATTGAATCTCCACTCTTGATTTGGGCTTGTGCTGCTGCTGCTGCTGCTGCTGCTTCCACTGTTCATTTCCTTTCTTCGATCTTCTTCTCGTCTGCCGCTCATCATAAAAACATGGCAATCTCTCCTCTTCCCTGTTCTCTCTAATGTAATGTCATCCGTTGAGTGCAATTAATATGCTCAATAGGATCCGATACATGCTAATCAAAATTAAATTGCCGTAGAACATGATCTGGCACATGCATTTCCATGATTGTGACGCCCTTGGTTTCACACAAGGCTGCAGTCCAATGTGAACCCAACAATGTCAAAACCTACCATACACCCGACACTGTGCAATAACATGTTTCACCATCATAATAATATCTTTGTAGTAGAATCAAATAAAAAAAGAAGTGCGGGTACAAGCAAATGGAATAAAGGTAATAATACAAGGAACACAATATAGAGAAAAGATATCCAATAATAAATAAATCATGTTCAAATAGAAGATAAGTAGTACATCTGAGAATACGAAATAAGAGTAATAAATCTCTAACACAAGAGTCAACTGAATACAGTACTAAGGCACTCAGCCTTTAACATGAAATACTAAACTCATAAAATATCTACTGTAGGGCTCAGCCTTTAACAAGAAAACTAAACTCATAAATATCTACTATGGAGAACTATCTGTCTACTAAGTAAATGACGGTGAGCTAAACCGAGTCCTCGTCAACCTGCGACTCTCCGGACGTCTGACTCACTGCTTGAAAAAAGGGGAAACAACGAGTGTCAAAGCGCTAGTGAGAATATCTCCACTACCCCCGGGAGGAAGGGGTTAGGAATATAAAAATATAAGTTAGTACATATAGATATATAAATCATCTATCCTGAACTAAGAGGAATTAAGATTTAAAAATCCACAACACGAGAATGAGTACGTCGAGCGAAACTATCCAAACAAGGAAACCCTCGTGTATATACCCATGTATCTTAAATTATGAATCACTAAATCCCAACTCCAGGATCCTATGAATACAATAATCAATAAAAGCAATACACTACCAAGCCTCATCCAAACCAAGTCATGTTAAAATACCTCACACTACCCATGGGTAAGTGGTATAGTAACAAGGATCAAAATCCAATAAAAGAATCTTGTATAGTATACGTCGTGTATAACAACCTCAGTCTTATACCCTACGCTCGGGGTAGATATTGTAGGAGCATAATTCAAATCTATGTGATTATCTATACGAAAAATAATGAAGCTGAGTAAGGCGCTCACAATATCCTGTTACTCACTACCTTACTCAATCGCCCTGCAGAAATAGGCATATCAACCTATTCCAGAAATAATAATGCATAACGGAGTGTAGTCTACTGCGGTCTCATTGTAGTATACAAACTAACACACTCTGAGTGTAGTCCATCTGTGGTCTCATTACGGGATACCAACTAACCTCACTTAAGTATCCAATCTATCATGAAATATAATATACATCACTCTCTATCATGGCAAACTCAAAGATAAAATTACGCACCTCCAAAAGCTCATGCGTGCTCAAAATCCAAAACGTTCTCTCTCGTAAACAACACACGTGTATCGATGTGCGACTCATATTTCATAAGTGCGATCAAAACATGTGAATAAAGAACAAAGTGTATAAAACTGCACAAGATCGGCCGACTGATTGTATCCCATCGGTCAACCGATGGTGACATGCACAACACATGCACAACGAATTAGCCTTGATCGGTCGACTAACTAGGGCTAATTGGTCGAATGATTGCTTTGATCAGTCGACCGACCAGAGCAAATTTTCCAGGTTTCCTGAGTAAAGTTAAATATTCTCATAAATTCATTAAAAATCAAAATTTCTCCAATAAAACTCGTATGTTAAATCTTATTTAAGGTATTTAGGGTTTACTTTGCTACACGTAAACACAATTATCAATTTTGAAGGAAACTAGAAACCCTAACATAATTTTATTTGTAATTTTATCATGAAAGCAAATTTAAATCAGAAAAAACTTATATTAAATCAACTTCAGACCATGAACCCTAATTAAAGAAACCATCTTCATACCCTTTTAAATCAGAAAGGTCAAATCTTTATATCTTACAAGTCAAAGGTGTAACCTTTACTCATAAAATAAGTTTTAGAAATCCAATAAAATCAAGAAAAACCGGGGATGAGTTTTGATGAGATGAAACTCGCCCCAAAATTCGTGCTGAACTCCCAAACACACGAGAGACACGATCCTCCTTCACCAAAAGTCGACGATCCTGCCCAATTTTAAGTTTTTGCTCTTCAAAGTTCTCCAAATTCACAAGAGACAACTCTAGGGTTTTTTTGAGCGGGTGTGACTGCTGATCAACGTGAGAAAAATATAGAAGAAAAGAGGAGAAAAGTTGGGTTTAAAATATATATGTGTGTGATCAAATAGGCTCTAAACTGACCCGACCTGAAACTCAGGTTCTGCGCACCCGTTGATCAATTGATGCCAAGAATCAGTAGACCGGTCAGGGACCATCGGTTGACCGATCACATGGCATCAATCGACCGACCAATGCAATGTTTTTTGTCGGCTGATTCATGCATACATGCATGTTTACACTTATATATTAACACTTATATGTACGTACTCAATCTCAAATCGATTGCAAACATACTTATTCATCTCAGAATGATATCAACCATAAAAAATCATTTAATACTATTTTCTATATTATTTTCAAATTCACGGGGTTTTATAACGATCTCCCGACATATCATCGGGCCTCTAGTTCTCCACAAATCAATGCTATCTTTGTAAATATGTGCAAGAGAATCAAGATCGAGATTTTGGAGAATAGGGCATCCACTTGAACTGAAAGTTAAATTTAAAAAAATGTATATCAACATCTACAGAAAAATTTGAATATAAAATTATGAATTGAGTCTTATTTTATCTGTTTGTGTTGGAGGATATCTAGCTTATTTCTATAAAACTCCATATATCTGGTCGGGGTTTTGTAAGATGCGCTCCTTACATTATACCTATATAGCATAAAGAATATATAAGAACAAATTCACCATGAATAAAATTAAGTAATAAAAATAATTTTAAATTCAAGCATTAATATACCTGCATCCCAAAAGCAACTGATCTTGTAGATTGTGGTGCATCTACAAAGTAGTGTTAGACCCTAAGGGTGATTAGGGTCTTATGCTAATCTAATCTAATTTTATACCAATTAAAACTAATTAATAAGTTATTCTTGCAAGATAGATATACAATATATTATAAGCAAGAATACGCAATATAAGCAAAGGGATATATCCTAGCAATGATGTATACGATGAAATATAAGCAAGGATATATAAACTAACACAAGGATAAAATAAACAATAAACAAAACAAGAGTGATAGTGCAAATAAACAATACAAACACACAATATGATCACGAAGTTCAGACCTTCCGTCCTACGTCTCCGCTCCCCACTCCCAGGTGTTCGCGTGGAAAATCGTGTTCTTCTTCATTGAGGATTCCATTACAAACTTTGAAA
>BQKN01067757.1:117301-132774 GCA_022839385.1 Asparagus kiusianus | reverse complement strand
CTCTCTCTCTCTCTCTCTCTCTCTCTCTCTCTCTCTCTCTCTCTCTCTCTCTCTCTCTCTCTCTTTCTCTCTCTTCGATACAATAACTCAAGCAAATAATTTTTTTCTTTAGTTCATTAGCAGAGGTATCATTCCATCGATTTGTTGTGGCTTTGAACATTACTCTTGCAGTTGGTACATTGGTTCATATTGCTTGCAGTTAGTATACTTTGATCCCTACGACTTGTAATTGGTACAATTGGGTTTGTAGATTTATACTTGGATTTGATGATTTTTTGTAGAATAAGAATTAGTTCCATAAATAATTTCTAGCTACTAATGCGAAGAGTATATCATTAGCTTTATTAGTGATGTTGATATCTAAATAGTAGATACACATCTTGACATCACTAATAAACAGTGGATACCAAATATAGTTTCCTTTTTGTTATGATTTGATTGTTAATTTTCCCCTGGAAGACTCCAAAGCTAGAGATTTTTCGTACAAACTAGGATGAACTTGATATTAGATATTGAATGAAGTTCACCTTGTAAATTTGCTTGACCAATCTAATGGATAATTAGTTTAGTAATCATCATTAATTAGTTGTTTCGAACTTATGACATATCATATCAGGTCGAGCCACCTATATGCTTCGAGAACTTAGGCCACATAGTGATCAAAAAAGGGATAAAACATCATTCCTTTTGGACGTATGGATTTGAAACAGTTAGATGACTCTAAGTGTGTCACTGTTCAGCCTTTTCTTTTTGTTGACTCTTCTCATCATTTAGGCGATTGAATATAATCAATTTTTGTAAGAGAAAGTCCAAAAGTACGAATATATAAGATGGACCGAAGACGATGACAAATTATGCCATGGGTAATTTTTATTAATTACTGATAGCGATAATAAGTATATATACCTCTGCTATTTTAGTATGTTACTAGAAAACTAAGCCTATGGTGTACTACGCTTGTATATGCATTGCTGCCCTTACTAATCTTTGAGATGCTCCTTCATAGATTTGAGTTGTTTTATATAAGTACTATTTTTTTCGATACTTTTAACTTCTCTTCTATAATTTATAAATGATTTTTTCTTGTAATTAAGATGCTCTTTGGCTCTATGATCATATTGAGAGCAAACATTAGTGTTTTAACTAATTGAGGAACTATTTCAAAATGATTTTTGTTAACATGCTTCGGCTTTAGATAGCCTTAACAATGTTCTCTTCACGTGGTACAGTATATTGAACGCGTTGAATCGGACACTACAGAGTTCTGGTGTAGATCTATCTCAAGCCAACATCTTTGTGCAGATTAATTTAGGCAAGCAAGCAAGTAGGAGAGCTGGTACAACTCCTATTTCTTCTACTAAGGTAAATTCCTATTAGATGTAATTTCAAGTTGTAATTTTATTTCCTTGAGTTTAGTTAAGCACATTGCTTTATTTTGTTACTTCTTGCCGCCTTTTTGTTTGTTCAAATATAAATCTGTTAGATTGGGGGTGTGGATACCAACCTCCTCCGACAAAGCTCCGGCGAGCTTGGGGGACCGCGCAGGTGAGCGTGGGTGTCGACTCAGGCAAAGTCGACAGCGAATCACAGGTGGAGCTCGAGCAGACAAGCTCACTTTTGAGGGGATTCTGACCTTGGCGTCTAAGCGGGACACTCGCGGCTGAAGATCCCGACGCTCGCGTCTTGACACCGACCCTCGCGTCCAAGCTCCGACGTTCGCGTCCAGGCGATTCCGACCTTCGCGTCTAGCTTGTGCGCTGGTGACAGGCTGTCGCCGGCCCATCAATCTCGCCTATAAAAGCAACCCTGATGCCCTAGGGTTGAGAGCTTCTCTTCCCCCAAACTCTCTCTGGCGGCGGACAATAACGCAGCAGCGTTCCCCCTTTTTTGGGCCCCCCTTTGAAATCGCAGCAGCGATTTTTATTTCCATCTCCAGCTCTTAATTGTTCTTTTGAGGGGAGATTAAGAAAGGGTTTAAGAGAGAGAGAGAGAAATTAAAGAGGGGTTTTATTGTGGGAGATTTGAAAGGGATTATTCTCTTTAATTATTAACACTGTAGCTATAGTGTTCTGCTTGAGAAATCTCAGCTTTGAGATCTGCTCCTAAATTGTAATTTCTTGTTTGATTAATAAGAAATTGTCTGTGTGGCTCCCGAGGACGTAGACAGTTGCCGAACCTCGTAAATCTTGTGTACTTTTCTCTATTCTGCGTTTCTGTTACATTAGGGATTTCGGCGTTAAATTCCCAACAACTGGTATCAGAGCGTGAAACGATCTAGAGGAAGTCAGATTCAAGTGGGAGCCATGGCCGCAGATGAAGGAAAAATGAGACTTGAGAAATTTGATGGAACAGATTTTGGATTCTGGAAAATGCAGATATAGGATTATTTGTATCAGAAAAATCTGTATCAACCACTATCGGGGAAGAAACCAGATTCTATGAAGGCAGATGAGTGGAACCTTCTAGATAGACAAGCCCTCAGAGTTATCAGATTGACGTTGACTCGTAATGTTGCGTTCAACATAGCGAAGGAGAAGACCACGGCGGGTCTTATGGCATCTCTCTCAAATATGTATGAGAAGCCATTAGCCGCGAACAAAGTTCATTTGATGCGGCAGTTATTCAATCTGAAAATGACGAAAGGCATGTCAGTAGCACAATACCTCAATGAACTTAATACGGTTACAACCCAATTGAGTTCAGTTGAGATTGAGTTTGATGCGGAATTTCGGGCGTTAATACTTTTGTCTTCCCTACCAGAGAGTTGGAACGCTACAGTCACAGCTGTGAGTAGCTCGTCAGGAAACAACAAGTTGAAGTTCGACGACGTTCGTGATTTGGTTCTCAGTGAGGAGATCCGGCGGAGAGAGTCGGGTGAAGCTACAACCTCTTCAGTATTACATACAGAGTCAAGAGGTAGAAATTTAACCAGAGAAAACGAACGAGGAAAATTAAACTTCAGAGGTAGATCAAAGGACAGGAGGTCCAAATCAAGGAATCCAAGCAACAGCTCGAAGGCTATCGAGTGTTGGAATTGTGGAAAGACCGGGCATTACAAGAATCAGTGTAAGAGTGCACAGAAGGAGAAGGAGGCGAAGGCAGATGTGAATGTCACCTCCACTTCAGGAGGAGACGACGCATTGATATGCTCTTTGGAGAGTAAGGAGGAATCTTGGGTGCTAGATTCAGGAGCGTCGTTCCATGCTACCTCTCAGAAAGAATTCTTTGAGAAGTATACCCCCGAAAATCTTGGATACGTATATCTTGGTGATGATCAACCATGTGCTATTGTGGGCAAAGGCGTGGTGAAAATTAAGTTGAACGGGTCAGTATGGGAGCTGAAGGATGTCAGGCATATTCCTGACCTGAGAAAGAACTTAATATCCGTAGGTCAGTTGGCTGGCGAAGGATATATCACGACCTTCCATGGAGATGATTGGAAGATCTCAAAGGGCGTAATAACGATTGCCGGAGGCAAGAAGACTGGTACCCTGTACATGACAGCAGGTGCACGTTGTTTGATCTCAGTTGCAGCAGGCAATGAGACTTCAAAGTTGTGGCACCAGAGACTCGGTCATATGAGTGAAAAGGGGATGAAAATCATGCACACGAAGGGAAAACTCCCAGGACTGCAGTCAGTGGAGATGGATATGTGTGAAGAATGCATACTTGGAAAGCAGAAGAGAGTCAGCTTTCAGACAAGTGGCAGAACCCCCAAAAAACAGAAGCTGGAGCTCATTCACTCAGATGTGTGGGGACCAACAACCACCGCGTCCATTGGTGGAAAACACTACTTCGTGACTTTTATCGATGATCACTCTCAAAAAGTGTGGGTCTACTTTCTGAAGCATAAGTCAGAAGTATTTGAAGCTTTCATGAGATGGAAAGCTATGATCGAGAATGAGACCGGTCTGAGAAAAAAGAAGCTCAGGACCGAAAATGGCGGTGAGTATGAAGACACCGGATTCAAGAAGTTCTGTTATGAGCACGGGATCAGAATGGAGAGAATCGTGCCCGGTACGCCTCAGTAAAATGGTGTAGCTGAGCGGATGAACCGAACATTGATGGAGAGAGCCAGAAGCATTCGGGTACAGTCAGGCCTACCGAAGCAGTTCTGGGCAGAAGCGGTCAACACAGCAGCTTACTTGATCAACCGAGGTCCATCGGTTCCATTGGAGCACAGAAGACCAGAAGAGGTATGGTGTGGAAAGGAGGTAAAACTCTCACATCTTAAAGTTTTCGGTTGTGTAGCTTACGTGCATATTAGTGATCAAGGCAGGAATAAGCTTGATCCCAAGTCAAAGAAATGCACTCTCATCGGCTATGGTGAAGATGAGTTCGGCTACCGCATTTGGGACAACGAAAACAAGAAGGTGATCAGGAGCAGAGATGTGATATTCAACGAGAAGGTGATGTACAAGGACATGCACAAGACAGATGACTCAGAGAGCGAGTCAATATTTGTAGATGCAGATGATGTCCCGAGTAACCTCTCGGAAGAACCCAATGCAGAGGGTCCTCATCCAGAAGAGCCTGTTGGACAAGATGGTGCGCAGGAGCCCAACGCACCAGCTCCGATATTAAGAAGATCTTCTCGTCCTCATGTATCCAACAGGAGATATATGAACTATCTGTTGCTGACAGATGGTGGGGAGCCTGAAAGCTTTGATGAAGCTTGTCAGTGTGGAGATGCGAGCAAGTGGGAGCTTGCCATGAAAGATGAGATGAAGTCTCTCATATCAAACCAGACGTGGGAACTAGCTGAGTTGCCCACGGGTAAGAAGGCACTCCACAACAAATGGGCGTACCGGGTGAAAGAGGAGCAGGATGGTTCCAAAAGATATAAAGCCCGACTGGTTGTCAAAGGTTTCCAGCAGAAGGAAGGAATTGACTACACCGATATTTTCGCTCCCATGGTGAAGCTAAATACTATCAGGACAGTGATGAGTATTGTAGCAATTGAAGATCTTCATCTCGAGCAGTTAGACGTGAAGACGGTGTTTTTTCACGGAGATCTAGAAGAGGAGATATACATGCACTAGCCAGAAGGTTTCTCAGAAGAAAAGAAGAAGAACCTGGTGTGCAGACTCAAGAAGAGCTTGTATGGCTTGAAACAAGCCCTAAGGCAGTGGTACAAGAAGTTTGACGGCTTCATGCACAAGGAAGGTTTCCAGAAGTGCAATGCCGACCACTGTTACTACTTCAAAAGATATCAGTCCAGTTATATCATCCTACTGCTGTATGTTGATGATATGTTAGTTGCAGGAGCAGATATGGAGGATATCAAGAGTTTGAAGCAGCAGCTGTCAAAGGAGTTTGACATGAAGGACTTGGGTCCAGCAAAGAAGATCCTTGGAATGCAAATCACGAGAGATAAGAAGAGAGGCCTCTTGTAGTTATCTCAGACGGAGTACATCAACCGTGTTTTGAAGAGATTCAACATGGGCAACGCTAAGCCTGTGAGCACACCCTTAGCCAGCCATTTTCATCTATCGAAGGATCAGTCTCCTCAGTCAGAAGAAGAGAAAGAGAGTATGACTCAGGTTCCTTACGCCTCAGCTATCGGAAGTCTGATGTACGCAATGGTCTGTACGAGACCAGACATTGGCCATGCAGTGGGAGTGGTCAGCCGGTTTATGTCGAATCAAGGAAAAGCTCATTAGGAAGCGGTCAAGTGGATTCTGAGGTATCTACGAGGCACCATACAGAAGTGTTTGTACTTTGGTAAGGGAGAAGTGGAAGTGCAAGGGTACGTAGATGCGGACTTCGGCGGTGAAGTTGATCACCGAAGAAGCACCACCGGCTATGTATTCACCGTTGGAACTACAGCTGTTAGTTGGATGTCACAGGTACAGAAGATTGTTACCCTATCCACTACAGAAGCTTAGTATGTTGCAGTGACTGAAGCCAGTAAAGAGATGATATGGCTTCAGGGTTTATTGACAGAGCTGGGATTCAAACATGAGAAGAATGATTTGCACAGTGACAGTCAGAGTGCGATACACTTGGCGAAGAACTCTGCATTTCATTCTAGAACAAAGCATATTGCGCTTCGGTATCACTTCATCAGATCCCTGTTGGAAGATGACGTGCTGAAACTGGAAAAGATTCCAGGAAGTAAGAATCCAGCAGACATGTTAACAAAGACGGTGACCGGTCAGAAACTTGAGTTGTGCACAACTTCAGTTGGCCTTCATGCATAGATGATGAGGGTGGAGCCACACATGAAAGAAGCTTGATGAGATAGCCCGTTGACGTCGGTTTGATCTCCAAGTGGGAGATTGTTAGATTAGGGGTGTGGATACCAACCTCCTCCGACAAAGCTCCAGCGAGCTTGGGGGACCGCGCAGGTGAGCGTGGGTGTCGACTCAGGCGAAGTCGACGGCGAATCACAGGTGGAGCTCGAGCAGACAAGCTCGCTTTTGAGGGGATTCCGACCTTGGCGTCTAAGCGGGACACTCGCGGCTGAAGATCCCGACGCTCGCATCTTGACACCGACCCTCGCGTCCAAGCTCCGACGTTCGCGTCCAGGCGATTCCGACCTTCGCGTCCAGCTTGTGTGCTGGTGACAGGCTGTCGCCAACCCATCAATCTCGCCTATAAAAGCAACCCCGATGCCCTAGGGTTGAGAGCTTCTCTTCCCCCGAACTCTCTCTGGCGGTGGACAATAACGCAGCAGCGTTCCCCCTTTTTTGGGCCCCCTTTGAAATCGCAGCAGCGATTTTTATTTCCATCTCCAGCTCTCAATTGTTCTTTTGAGGGGAGATTAGGAAAGGGTTTAAGAGAGAGAGAAAAATTAAAGAGGGGTTTTATTGTGGGAGATTTGAAAGGGATTATTCTCTTTAATTATTAACACTGTAGCTACAGTGTTCTGCTTGAGAAATCTCAGCTTTGAGATCTGCTCCTAAATTGTAATTTCTTGTTTGATTAATAAGAAATTTTCTGTGTGGCTCCCGAGGACGTAGGCAGTTGCCGAACCTCGTAAATCTTGTGTACTTTTCTCTATTCTGCGTTTCTGTTGCATTAGAGATTTCGGCGTTAAATTCCCAACAAAATCTACTAACTGTGATGAGACTATGCCAATAGAGTTGTATAGAATTGTTGACGGGTGTCATTAGCTTTTAGCCAGAGTTATAAGAAATCAACATACAACATATGTCGGAGTTTTACTGATTTTGGAAAACAAATAAATTATGTGGAGCCATGTCAAATAAATCTAAAAGTGATGTACCGTAGAGCAGGAAACAAAGTTTTGCTTAAATACATAAGGATAATTCCAATTGTTATAAACCTCTAAGTAGAGCGTGATTTACTTAGAATTGAACCTATAGCAGAATTGCACTGGAACAAAATTTTAGTTTGCTATTTGTGAGACGTGGATATTTAATATTTTGTCATATAGTTTGAAATCTATAAATGAATATGTACTTCGGTCGCCTATCAGAATAGTATTTGGAAAAAAAAGAGATACGTCTGATGAAGGGAGAGGAGATTACTTTGAGGATTGTTTATTTTTTTCGTATTTAAGTCTTAAGTTTTGCTTTCAAATTTATCCATAAATATTTCTTAGCAGCATGCGTTTATTGTTGTTCATAGTATTTATTTATTTATTTTTATTAGTTTACATCCCCTTAAAAGTGAGTGTACTCATTTTTTCCCTCTTCGTGAAGCAAAGCAGATCAGGAGGTTGAAGAAAGTGTTGTGCGCAGCGGAAATTCCGGCAGAGTTTCTGGTGCACAATAAGAAAGAAAGATCCCAATAAGAATTCCTGTCTCACCAAGGAAACAAGAATCTGAAGCGGATATCTCAACAAAGTGAGATATCGGCTCTTCCTCTCATCAGTTCTAGGACTGACCTGTCGAGGGATCCTAAAAACTATTACAATAGCCACAAACACAAACAACCAATTTTACGTGGTTCGGCAAACTGCCTACGTCCACGGGGCAAGGAGGGGGGATCTACTATTAGAGGGAGAGATACAATTGGGGTTTACAATCTCACAAATAAAACCCTCTCACAAACTCTCAGATCTCTCACACAAATACTCTCTCAAAGGGGTTGCACAAAACCCTAAAAGCTTATGCTTTTCTCCCAATCTCCTGCTGCGATTTTTCCTGCCGAAAAAATACCCTCAGCCACAAAACAAACTCCTACGCACACCCTGTTCTCCTCTGCAGCCGCGAACGCCAAAGCCAGCCTTGCTTCTGTTCCACAGCCGTAACCCTTCGGTGCACAGCCGCACAAATTCTCCTCCCCCTGGTACTTGCACACGAAACCCTAGAATAGTTAGAGAATTTATAGGCTGATAGCAATCGGATGGGCCTCACATTCATGTGCTCTATCTTCTCACGCGGAAATGGAAACAGCCGAAACACAATTCTCTCGTTCACGTGCTCTCCCTACAGTTGAAGAATTGTTTCGCCCACGTGAGTGGGTGGGCCCCCATGTTTGCTCATAATTCTCCACCTCGGCGAAGTTTCTCAAAAACTAAGCCGACACCAACCAAACCAAATGTCTCACTTGTTGTGTCCAGTACGAAGTGAAACAATTCACGACAACGGACTTACTCCACAACAAGTCGAGACCCAAACGAGAATGCAAACACTCTCCAAATATCGGTATCAACTCACCAAATCAATCTCACCCCTATCAAAATCAAACCCGGCTGCATCATAAAGACTGCCTACGTATCCTATTGCCCAAGGAATCAAGCCTTACGTAGTTCACCCTAATGGCTGTGAACGACCTCAATCTAATAGAAGAGTTCGCAACCCTTCTCCAATATCATCAACTCTGCGGCTGATAGCACCTCCAATAGCCTCAAACACCTCCACCTAAGGTGAACCAATGGTCATATCCAAACTGCATCTATCAGCTGCACTCGAATCAAAACCCAACTCATCATCTGCATTCGAATCCAAATGACTTCCACACTGTGTCACCTCAGCTGGAATCCCAACCAATACAGAATGACATGGAGTATGTGGGAAAATCTCCACCCAATGTGGAGTAGCATCAATCTCCACCTGCTACGATACCTCTAAGGTCTGTCCAAAACTCTCCACCTGCTGAGAGTCAATTAGCTCCCTCATCGAAGCCTCAACCAAAGTGACACTACCAGACCTATCTTCTAATGAAGTTTTACCTCCAATCACAGCAGTTAACAACTCTTTAATAGGATGACCCAAATATGTCGAAGCCTCAGTCCAGAACCTCTTCTGCAAATCATTGCTCGACCATAAACACCGCTCCTCCTCCAGCAAGGCACGGTTCTCCAAATTTGCCACCCTATCTAGCTGCCCCAAGATTTCCTTTCCAACGAAGTGTCTCGAAATACTGTGAGCTCGGCTCCAATACAGAAACAGGTCCATCTTGTACCTCCTACTAGAATGGAGTACCTTCACCTTTCTGTCTATCACACACTTCTTCAATCTGTTGGATATTACTAGGACTTTCTTCAAAGAGGATTTGGTTGCAACTCAAACACGCCTAGAACAGCCACCAACAAAGGAAACCAAACTTCTATTATCTCCCAATGATGCCCCCTTGGAAGGCCCCCAAACGTCCACGTGAACTCCTCCAGAACGACCCTTAGCACGGTGAATAGAGGTGCCAAACTTCACCTCGGTCTTCTTGCTCACATCAACATGTTCACTGGACTTCAAACTGCAGGTCTTCGCACCCTCTTTCAATCTATACAAGGAATCAATACTAGAATGGCCAAGCCCCAAATGCCACAGTCTAGTCGAATCAACAGAAGTCGTCAGCTCTCCACCTGCCACTATACCTCCAGTCAAGTAATACAGGTTATTTCTCCTGACGCCCTTTATCAAAATACGAGAGTGTCTCGCAATCTCGAGAACCATGTCCTCAACACGAACCTTCAGACCCTCTCCAACCAAAGCTCCAATCGAGATCAAGTTCTTCCTCAAAGAAGGAACATATCTCACATCGTTTAACTCTCTAACAGTCCCGTTAAACATCTTTATGCGAATTCTTCCTATCCTAAGGATCTGGCATGCACGGTTATCAGCCATGTACACCACACCACTATCCAGTTTCTCAAAACTAGAGAACCATTTCCTTCTAGGGCACACATGATAGGTCGCACCACTATCCAACATCCACTCGGATTCCTCCGAATAGCTATCTTTCGGACTGATAGAAAGTGAATAAATAGAAAAGTCAGAAATATTACCATCCGATACGATGTTTGCTTATGATGATGGTTACTTCCCTTTTCCCTTCTGCTTATTCTTTATCCATTCGTCGAGCTTTGGGCATTCTTTCTTCCAATGACCAGTCTTCTTGCATCAAGCACACTGATCTTTTCCAATTGTAGGATGCCCTACTCTAGACTGTGACTTCCAATTCTTTCGGTTCGGATTCTTTCCTCTTGCGACCAATGCCTCTGCTACCAACTCAGTCGAAGTCTCCTTATCCTTCTTCTGAAGCTGATAATTCACCAGTGCAGCAGTGACCTCACTATACGAAAGAGATGCCTTTTCATTAATCAGAGTAAGGACGAAGGTCTCATATTCCTCGTCGGGCAAGGAACTCAACAACAGCAACGCCTTATCCTCATCTTCAATCATAACATCCACATTCGCCAAATCCGCAAGAAGCTTTGTGTAGTGGTTCATGTGATCTCTAGTGGAGGTTCCCTTCTTCAACTGGAAATGATAAAGTCTCCTCTTCAAATGCAAGCGGTTCTCAATACTCTTTGTCAGATACTTGCTTTTGAGAATCTCCCAAATCTTCTTTGCAGAAGTCTCATTCATCACATCATATTTTAGATCTTGAGTCAAACAAGACCTAATCACACCACACGCCGTTCGATTCATCTTCTTCCAAACCTTCTCTTCAATCTCATCTAGTTTGCCATCTAACTCTAAGGTATCCTCCAAATTTTGCGCGTTCAGCATATCCAAAACATCGCATCTCCATAATCCAAAGTTGTTTGTGCCATTAAACTTCTTCACATCTATCTTCATAGAGTGGATATTCAAACTCTGAATGGTCTTCGCGCCAGAAGCACCACCCTCGACACCCGAAGTACCTTCTTTCCCCGACATCTTACGCACCAACGAATGAAGAATAGATCCAAAACTAAAAAGATAGAGTCTTTACCAAAAGATCCCACCTTTATCACCAAACGAAGCCCTAAACGAGCCTCCAAATTGATCTACTCCTCCAACCAAGACAAAACCCTAGATCTGGAATCTGGGCTCTGATACCACTTGTTGTGCGCAGCGAAAATTTCAGTAGAGTTTCTGGTGCACAATAAGAGAGAAAGATCCTAATAAGAATTCCTGTCTCACCAAGGAAACAAGAATCTGAAGCGGATATCTTAACAAAGTGAGATATCGGCTCTTCCTCTCATCAGTTCTAGGACTGACCTGTCGAGGGATCCTAAAAACTATTACAATAGCCACAAATACAAACAACCAATTTTACGTGGTTCGGCAAACTGCCTACGTCCACGGGGCAAGGAGGGGGGATCTACTATTAGAGGGAGAGATACAATTGGGGTTTATAATCTCACAAATAAAACCCTCTCACAAACTCTTAGATCCCTCACACAAATACTCTCTTAAAGGGGTTGCACAAAACCATAAAAGCTTATGCTTTTCTCCTAATCTCCTGCTGCGATTTTTCCTGCCGAAAAAATACCCGCAGCCACAAAACAAACTCCTGCGCACACCCTGTTCTCCTTTGCAGCCGCGAACACCAAAGCCAGCCTTGCTTCTGTTCCACAGCCGTAACCCTTCCGTGCACAGCCGCACAAATTCTCCTCCCCCTGGTACTTGCACACGAAACCCTAGAATAGTTAGAGAATTTATAGGCTGATAGCAATCGAGTGGTCCTCACATTCGTGTGCTCTATCTTCTCACGCGGAAAGGGAAACAGCCAAAACACAGTTCTCTCGTTCACGTGCTCTCCCTACAGTTGAAGAATTGTTTCACCCACGTGAGTGGGTGGGCCCCCATGTTTGCTCACAGAAAGCATATGATACAATTTAGTGAATTTAGGAGGAATACTTAATTTTGTTATTTGATGCAATCAAGGTTTTCTTTTTTGGGGGGAACCTTACACAAAAATTACTTGTTTAATCTTGGGCTTGTATCTCTACCATAAATATTTGCTCTTTTTTTGGTAGTTATTGTCAAGACGATGGAAACAATGTGCTTTTTGCTTGATTTTGTTGTTTAATACTTGTCAGGCAAAAATTTTGAATTGTTTTTCATTAGAAATGTCATGATTGCATAATGTTTGATGGTGTTGTTTCATTGCTATTATAAGTTTGTATTGTTGCAGAATTTTGATGTATTTATGTCAATTGTAAATCTTGGAAATTTAGAAATTATATGATAAATTGTTTAAAATGTAGAAAATAATTCCAAAAAGTTTAGGTCTAATATGACTTTATCCCACTTTCTTCTTGATTTTCATAATTTTCATAATAGAGTAACCAAACAAGAGATATTATTTTCTTTGTGATTTTCCTTCGACTTTCTTTATAATTTTCTAGATAACCAAACGATAAAAAGATTCTTATTTTCTTTTCTTTTTTCCTTTCCATTCTTTTTTTCCTTTCCCTTTATTTTTCTTTCCTCTCTTATTCCCTCAAGTCAACACAGCCTTGGGCATCTGAGCAGTCCAAACTCCGTAAAAATAAATGAGGGTATATATAACAAGGTTACTGGAGACAAATTTAATCTTGTATGCAAATTTAATTTTAGAATACACACTGTACATTTGAGGTCAACCAATATGTGCCTTAATTTTCTTAAACTAGTAGCGTATTTTATTATTTTAGTAAATAATATATTGAAAATACCATATTATTCTACTAAATCCACATTAATTACTTATTAATTTTTTTGTTAAGATATTTATTAAGAGTGAGTATATTTTATATTATATATTAAATATAAAAACTAATACCTTAAATTAAATATATAAATTTATAAGCTTTAAATATTCACTTAAAGGAATATTTATTAGAATCAATTAAATTATTCTATTGAAAATATAATTATTTTTAAATAATAACCAGATTTGTTACCCGTCTCTGTGCAATCTCTCGGGTTGAATCGTTGCACGATTTCTCACAATCCACGAGGGTCGAAGCTTCGTACCAATCTCTGGCTGCTTAGACGCTATTTGGTTGTTTTCCATCATTTTCCAAGTCCAACATTCTTTCATTTTTTGGTGTTTCCTCTACTTTTATGGAAAGTTAATTCTTGTGTTTGTTTTGTCAAAAATACGGAGAATAATTACTTTCCACTACTTTTATTTGTTTGGTTCAATTTGAAAAGAGAAGAAAGTAGTTGATATATGAGTATATTACCTCATTTTCTAGTATTTGTTTCAAACTAAAAATGAAGAAAACTTGATTGTGGTCACCATGGTATGATCACCACCCATATAAGACAAAAATATTAGCAACAAAAATTGAGGGGTCAACTTACTTTCCATCACACAAAAGTGTGAATATTTGAGAGAAATTTCAAAACATTTAAAGATGTGAGTAAGTAATTTGCAAAAATATTTAAAGATTTGAGGTAGTAAGCTTTGAAGAAATAATATGAACCCCCGAATACTATAGAAAAAACTTCTATTATGCTAAGTTTTGGTCTATGTCGTCATGATATGCCTTGCCATGAAATCTATAATAGCAATGCTGGTTGCATGTATTGCCTTGCCAATTGATTACTAGTATAAACTTTGGTTGCATACATTAAAAAAAGACCATTATCATAGCATAATATCACATTACCAATGTCATAACAAGTAATAACAAATATTCACAATCTTACTAATGCCAAGTCATATAACCAAGAACCAACAACCAAATGTCCCTACAAACATGACAATCTGAAGAATCAAGTTATATAACCGAATAATATAGCTACCACATGTAACCAGTAGCCAACATTAGAAATGGCAATGTGAAGAATTAAGTTATGTAACCAAGAAACAAGAACCAAGTTCATGGAGAACACTTGAAGAATCAACTCGAGTTATTGACAATGCTAACATTTATAGAGAGAATGCATAAGCCCAACACACAACCAGGTAGCCTTTTCAAACAATAAACATGTTGAAACAAGAGTCAAAGCATAGAAGGGAAGTATTGGTCCTCCATAGACTAGTATATATATCGTGCAACAGAAATCAAGACTAAGACCAAGACCGAAACCAATACAAAGACCATCCAAGTTGCAAACCAAGACTGAAACCAAATCTGAGACCAATATTGAAACCAATACAGAAACCATCCAAGTCGCAAACCAAGACTGAAAAATATAATAAAATCAATAAGCTTACAAGCATCGATCACTTGCATGTAATGCACAAAAAATATGCACAGAAGCTTCAACCTCTTACTATGTTCTAATGCACCAAAAAAAATTAAAAAAATAAAAACAAACAAACCAAGACTAAGCCAAGGACACAACTTCCAGCATCTGAAAGAACAGAATAGAATGCTTAGCAACAAGCAATCAATTGGCTACAAATTCAGAGGCAAGCACACAACTATGCACACAACTATTTTTGTTCTTGAAATCAGCAGAACAGAGCTTTGCAAACTGAAGCTAAAGCCTCCAAATCAAAATTTTGCTCTAGAAAAAGAAAACTGGAGCTATGAAGACTATTTCAAATACCCTATAAAAGCATCAAAAAGTGCAAACCAAGGTTGAAACCAACGATGAGACCAAAACTGAAACCAAACCAAGTCTGAAACTATCCAAGACTGAAACCAAGGCATCAATAAACCAAATCTATATAGGATCTGGGAAAAGCTAACCGAAACCAACTCGACTGAAACTAAGACTCCAACAATCCAAGATTGAAATCAAGTCAGAAACTTAACGAATTTATAGAAAAAATTGCTCAGAAAAGACCATCTTCTTCATTATCTGACTCACCATAAAAATTATAATAGCAATGTTGGCTGCAATTATCATAATGACCCTACATAACAAGCATTATCATCATGGATTGCCTGGCCAATATATTACTGCTATAAAATTCTTTCATCTATCGAATTTAACAAGCAATTGGTTTGGGTGCTGATATTTATGCATTTTACATGAGAATGTCATTAACCCTCATTGACATACACCGTGCGAGCATAAGCATAATACTCATTTAATTTCCAAACAAAATAGTCAAATGGTGATCATGTTAGCCTATGTTGTGCCAAAAGCTGTGTCGAGGAACCAAACCAAACGCCAATCCAAGAGAGCCAAACGAATTAAATATCAATGCACAAACAAAACACCAATTTTAACGTGGTTCGGCAAATTGCCTACGTCCACGGGGCAAGAAAGGGGATGAGGTTTTTACTAATAGAGAAAGAGTACAAACTGAGATTACAACTTACTCAAAGGAACAAACTAATCTCACCAACAAGCTCTTAATCTCTCCAAACAAAACCCTAAACAAATAGCTCAGAAAATACC